>JAPKLY010000863.1:61360-99556 GCA_026898435.1 Prunella vulgaris | reverse complement strand
TCCTACTACGATCACGTGCACTTGCGTGTTACACATTTTGGCAAACAGTGTCCTCATGCATTCTTTAGTACACACACCCTCGTATTTCTCTCTCTTCTCGTCCAACCTTTGCCTTATAGAGTTTAAAGTGACGGTGCAGTTCTGTTCGATGGAACTTCAAGTCTTGTAGTGCTGCACACTTGAAGACTAGTATCGTTTTACCTTTGGGAGCATTATTCCAAACCGAAGAGCACAACCAGAAAATATTCGCTTTGTGGAAAGAGACTTTCTCGACTCAACACGTTGTTGTTCTATTTTGTAATTTTTATTTTTCCTGTGTAATGATTTCTTTCCCTATTATCTTCCTTTTATTTATAGTTTTATTATTACTTTGACATCCCTTTTTCCTACAGCTAGGCCTTTTTAACAAGGTTTTATAGTGTTGACCATGTGTTATAAATAAATTAAACCCCTTAAAGCAATTACAGCTGATTATGTTTCTCATCTATCATAATTAACATATTATATTATGTGTCAATCCAACCTTATTTCATGGAATTAATATCTGCGGTTCCCATATCCCAGACGGATAATACTTATAAGTTTTACCGAATAAAGCAACAACTATACATATATATATATTATTTTTGAACAACACTTAAGTAAAAATTTCTACGGTCAATTTTTTTAAATATAGCTAAATGTGAAACACAAACCCATGCTCGCGGATAACCGTTTCCTCCACCAAACATGCAAAACTACTAAACTCCCTCTCCCACTCCTCCACCAAGCGCACACATATACCAAACACCTTGATACATATTAATATACCCTAGAACCCCACGGTAATTTTTTTAAATTTTTTTTAATTATTATGTTGATTAAAAATATTTATTTAATATTATATTACAAATAAATATTTATACATATAGTAAAACATATTTAATTTTACAGTAACACACATTTTCTCTAATAGTAACACATATTTGTCTCCCAATTTGTGTTACTATATAGATAAATATGTGTTACTATAAGGACAAAATATATTTTGATGAGAATAAATATGTATTTTTTAATTTATTCACCATCCCTTTAAATCTAGGTATATTATTTCATGTAATACATACGTTATTATATGGAAAAAATAATTATTTCTAAAAAAAAAAATTTGAATAATCAATATTTGTTTTTATAGCAGTACACATTTTGCTCTTGCATTATGTAAAAAATTATTTATTCTATAAAAACAAATTATTGTATGTAAAATAAAAACATTTTATAAGATAGTAACACAAGCTTACTCTAATAGTAACACATATTAATCTCCCAGTTTGTGTTACTATATGAGCAAAATATATTTTTTTGATAATAAATATGTGTTTCTTAATTTATTCATCATCCCTTTAAATTTAGGTATATTGTTTCATGTAATACATATGTTATTATATGAAAAAAAAATTATATCTATAAAAGTATATAAATATTTGTGAATAAACAATATTTGTTCTTATAATAACACACATTTTGCTCTTGCATTATCTGAAAAATTATTTATTCTATAAAAACAAATTAATATATGTAAAATAACAATATTTTATAAGATAGCTACACACATTTATTCTAATAGTAACACATATTTGCTCTCCACTTTGTGTTACTATATAAGAAAATATATGTTATTATATGCGCAAATATGTGTTACTATACTAACATAAATTAAAAGCAAAGTTTTAAATTTATTATATGTATTATTTAATTTATTTTTAAATTTATAATAATTAAAAAAAAATTAAATTTTTTGGGCTTGGGTTTGACTATTTATAAACCAGACAATGAAAGGAAAACATGGGATTAACCCCTGGTAGTATATGCAATGACCATGCATGCGGCTGTTAGTCGGCGAAAGCGGGCGCGTGATTTAAATTTTGCTTTTAATTTATTTTTAATAATTTCTACCTTAAAATTTTTTATATAAGTTATTGTCATTATTTTTTTTTCATACAAAGTGTGTGGTGGGCTATTTATCTATTTTCTATGATTATCCGTCATTCCGTATGTTTAAAGAGAGTAAATTATTTTAAAAAGTATTTGATAAACTTATTTTTAATATTTTATAAGTTGTTTTAAAAGTTTGTAAGATATTTATTTTTAAAAAGTTTATAAATTATTAAAGCATTTGACAAATACAATTTATAATTTTTTTTAATTAGTTATATTTAAAAAAAATTAATTTCAATAGAATTTTTATTATTATATGGAAGTGGGAGCTGGAAAATGGTGGTGAGGTCCAGAATAGGGTGGGTGGGTGGGTGGAGTGGAGGTTATGAGAAAAATAAATTAGGCTATTTCAAAAATTTTACAGCTTTTAAATTGTAAAGAGTTTATTTTAAAGTGAAAAGTGGCTAAAATACCCATTTTCATAAAATAAAAGGTTTATTTAAAGTTTTTTACCCACTTAACATTGTTTGCCCTAAAATGCCCTCAATACTCTTAAAAGCTAATGTTATTAAATCATTATTAACTTATACTCTCTCCGTCCCAAAGGTGTTTTCACCTTTGGAATGACACAACTTTTGAGAAAAATAGAGTGTTGTGTAAAGTTATATTATTAAAATAATGAGATTAGTTGGATTGTGAGGATAAAGTTAAAGTAACAGTTTCCATTTATAGGGTGTGAAAATAATTGTGGGACGGACGGAAAAGGAAAGTGCGAAAACAATTATGGGACGGAGGAAGTAAAATTTTACTAAATTCAATTACTACTAAATTAAACTTTATTAATATCAATGCAATTAAAATTAAATATTAATTATAATATATATTTATTAAACACAATAAATTATTAAAAGTTTTACAATAAGTAAATATTAAATAAATAAATATAAAATTGTAAAATATTGAATTTTAAGTAATAATAATTAATAATTGCAATTTTAATAAAAAATTAATATTGATATATGTTAATTAAATATTAATGATTTTGTATTTATTGTATACACATTAGCTATGTCTTCAATAAGGGTGTAAATGTATTTTTATATGAAAATGGGTGGTATTTTTTATTTTTTATAAGGTGGAAAAAAAAATTTATTTTATTAGAATGAGTATTTTACTTTTTATCCTTATTTTAAAATTTTATAAGTTATAAATATCTTATTTTACCAAACAATTTTAAAAAAATTATATACTTTTAGGTATGGCTTATAAGATATTTTAAACTTATCCAGACACCCTCTAAACAAAGAATTACGAAATAATTTATTGCAACATGGATTATAATTTCATTTCTTAATCGAGGAAGTTCACAGGCTGAGTTGAATGGATCTACGATTCCAAATATATATAAAGTAGTCAATTTATATTATTAAATTGTGTGAAATTCAAAATAAGTCGAACTTTAGTAAAAGTTATTCACAGCATGTATAAATTTATTCAAATAGTTCGATAATGAGCAAATTTATAAGATATTTTATCTTTCAAAATTTTATATCTGGTTGGGAGCCCAACTTTTATGCTTAGTTATGTTGTATGTAGATGAATTATAATTATTATCTTTAGTTTCCTGACCAATATTATATGGAGTTGAAAAAAAATAAGTTATGATAGTACTCTTCTACGCACAAATTCTCAAATGTAATATTGTATTGTGCAATATACTCAGATAAAAATTCGTGGATCATTAGGGGATCAAACCGAGTCAAATAAAATTTTTAAGAAAAAATTGTGGCAGTCCTAGAATGTATATTGTATGAACATATGTGTGCTATTATAAGATAAAACGTGTGTTACTACATCTTAAAATTTTAATGTTTGTACTTTTAAAGTAATTATAAGGATAATATGTATTTTTACAATAACAAATATGGTTTCTTAATTTATTTTTCATTTTTTATTGATTTTATGTTGATAATATGTTGTTAATGTAATAATATCTTACACATGTTACTATATCTCGACAATCTCAGAATGTATAATACATGAACATATATGTGTTACTGTAAAACAAAATGTTTGTTACTACATCTTAAAAACTTAATTTTTTGTACTTTTAAAGTAACTATAAGGATAATATGTATTTTTACAAGAACAAATATGTGTTTCTTAATTATTTTTTTATTTATTTTATTGATTTTATGTTGATATTTTTTTTTGTTAATGTAATAATATCTTACATGTGTTACTATATCTCGACAGTCCTAGAATGTATGCTACATGAACATATGTGTGTTACTACATCTTAAAAAATAATATTTTATATAAAAATCAATAACTATTTATGAAAAACTAATATTTTTTCTTATAGTAACATACATATTGCTCTTACATTGTATTAAAAAAGTTTGTTTCTGCAAAAATAAATAAAAATATGTAAAAAGAACAAAGTAACATACATTTGGCATTATAGTAACATATGTTTGCTCATACAGTAACACCACTGGGAGCGAAAATCCTGAAATTATAAAATTACCCAGATCCGACCTGACCCAATCAAGATTCGCGAATTTTGTTATTTTGACCATGTTGACTCGCGAATTTTTAGATTTTTTTCCTTTTTAAATCAATATTAACCTACACTTTTCTACAACTTTTAAGATGTAAGGAAATTATCTTAAGATCTTATAAGCTGTCAGACAACTTATTTTACAAACACTCTAAGACATCAGTATACTATTATTTATATATTATCACTATTATAAATATATACTTGATTTTTTAACAGTGATGGTGTATACCTAAGTTCATACAAGTTTTTATCTATAAATGTATATGAATTAAAATCTATGCAAATCAATTATTACTCAACCTAATTCATGAAGAGTAGGTTTTGTTAGGATTTTAACTGCAAGAGTGGGTCTTGTGTGCAATATTGCACAGTGCAATATAGATTTTAAAAAGGAAAAATTTAAAATCGCGGGTCAATATGGTCAATTAAAAAAAACTCGCGGATCTTGATCGAGTCGGGTCGGATCTGAATAATTTTCAAATTTCAAAATTTTCGCTCCCAATAGGTGTTACCGTATGAGAAAATCTATGTTACTATAAGGTCAAATGTAATGTGTGCTACTGTAAGAATAATTTTTTTTTAATATATTCATTTGTTTTCGTAGAAATTAACTTTTTTTTTTATACAATATAAGGGCAATATGTGTGTTACTATAAGAAAAAATGTTAGTTTTCCATATATATTTATTGATTTTTATTGATAAATTAACAAGGGTGAGAATCTGTTCTCAATAAAGCAGAAAAAGAGGGACCAACGGAAGTGAACAACGGCAAAAGGCGATCGTTATCCCACCAAGTCAGTGTATGATCAACTCTTGAAAGATACGAACGAGAGATATGATGAAGGGAGAGAGGAATTCAAGATTATTTGGAATAAATAGATATCAAGAAGTACACATCTATGTTTTGAGAGTTCTCTAGGAGAAGCTTCCAACTAAATTTAAGACATGTTCTACTCGAGTTTGAGTTTTCATATCAAATTTGGATAGAATGTATTAACTGGTTGGGGTTAAATGTCGCCCTTTCATCCAAACCGAAATAAGTTTACTCCATTTTAGTAGACTTATTAAAGGTAAGGATGTGAGGACTATTTTTGTTTGTTTATGAGAATGCATTATATGGACAATTTGAAAAGCGAGGAATGCTACTATTTTTCGGAATACAAAGACCGAGATTAAAGAGCATGTGCAAGAGATAAAGTCAAGAATTTGAAGTTGGATAAACGAGAGAGGTACTTGGAGGCATAAGATTTCATTTAACGATTGATGTTTGACTCATAAAGAGATTTTTTGTCGAAACTTGATGACTTTAGCTACTATACTTAGGGGGCGCTTGTTTCAAAATTTTCAATGGTAATAAAAAAAAAAAAAATTCCTTCTTTACCCTTACATATGTTGAATGAGGGTGTGTGTTCATGGTGATTATATCCAAGGATGAAAATATCGGTATCGACGGAAATATCGGTACCCTGAATTTATGGATATATCGGTGGAAATATCGATATCGAATATCGATATCGGTAAAAAATAGAAAATTCACGGAAATTTCATTAAAATGATGAAAATTTAACATGAAATTTTAGACAATATTATTACTAGTCTTAATACATTAATTGAACTTAAAATCTCAATAAAATGAGAATCTTACAACAAACATATCAAGAAAACATACTTAAGAAATATAAAACGATACAACAATTGTTCATAATTATTGAATATTACACAACTAATACCAAAATGATGTCCTATGAGCCTCAAATGTAAAAGAAGAAAGATCATCTTGGTCTAAGCAATAATGGTACCAAGTCCCGAGGATTGAGAATTGAAAAAAAAAATTATTTCCCGAAATTTCCCGAAATTTTGACCGATAAATTACCAAAATTTCCACGATATTTCTCGATAATCTGCACATTTTGAATTATCCTGGACCGATATCGATATAGTAACCAAAATTTCCCGAAATTTGACCGAAATTTTGGAAAAATAATCGTTCAAGTGAATTTCCATATCGGTATCCTCAAATTTCCAAAATTTCGGTGACATTTCGGCGAAATTTCGTGAAATTTCAAACCTTGATTATATCATTAGTGTTGTGCTCCAATTTTGGAATAAGTTGACAAAAAAAGAAAGTTGTTGATTATGGTAATGGGGATTGATTGAGGAATATGATTATAGGATGAGATGAGTGTATTCAAATGGGGATAATGATTACCTTATTTAGGAGGAAAATTAATGTTATGTACCTCATTTGTTCTCATTACCTACTATAATTACTATATATGTATCCTCACTCCTATTACCATTGAAAATTTTTCGTACCAAGCTCCCCCTTAGTTTCTTTTTGAGCGGTTGTGATGGGAGTTATCATGGCATGACATTGTAAGTTTGTGTGTACTTTTTACGCCCATTTATTTTCAATAAAATATAATTTTTCTGATAAAATTTTTTTTTCCAATTTTCTTCTAAATTTCTCCTACCGTATAAGTATTATTTAATTAGGAAATTTTTAATTCTTTACTCATACTTTTAGCTGTTAAATTATCTTATGTATCTTTTATATACTATAAATTATTTTTTTAATTGATGGGGACTGAAATTTTTAGTTTTTTTTAATTTTATTATAAATTCAATTTAACATAAGCAAAATTCATTAGTAATGTAACAAGTCTGTTGTATACCAATTTTATCGTGAAACATAAATATATTTTTAATTAACGATATTAAATATTTTTATTAAGTAATAACATTATTAACACATTAATACTATCTAATCATCCTAATTACCTATATTACAAAGATGCAATTAGAGGAGGCAAAATGGGCCCTGCCAACTTTCAGGACAAGTTAGACCTAAAAAAATGCATGTCCAGAAAGAATTTGGCCTATTTGGCTCGGGCTGGACTTGGTCCGAAATTTTAGACGGTCCAATTTTTTTTAATAAATCACAGCAACGTATCTATGATTTTTTTTTTTAAATGGAGTCTAATACTTTATTTATTTAATTTTTTTTAATATTGCACATTACACTTATGATTATAAATTATTAGTATTTATTTTGTATTATCATTTGACTTTCTTAATATATGAATTATTATTTAATTTTAATTTTAATTGTAATTTGTAAATCTCAAATAAATATTGAATATATATAATTTATTTTATAAATTTAATTATTAAAATAACGAATCATTTACCTCCCCTAGATGCAACCTGCCATATAATTATATGAAGGTCCCTAGTGGAAGCATCAAATCACTTTATAATATATATACGCACTTAATATAAGTTATTTGTATAATCCCAACCCAAGTGGCAAAGAAGCATGACAACATTATCATACCCTACTAGTAGCTTGATTAGCATTTCACACTCTTAAATAAGTACCTATATATTAATGACACATGATTATTTTCTCATTGCCCCCTATGGACGAGACATCACAATTATAGTGTGTCAAAATTATAAACTTTAGCTACAAAAGTCTTAAACTAGTCATACCTTTGAAAAGGTTTATTTCTCTAATATCAACAACACTAAGAGAGTGTTTTCATAGTCTATAAAATAGTGCATAAGAATAAAATAGTTTATATAAACAAAAAGTCAATATAATAGTGCATAGAAACTTTTTTCCTCTAAAAAACAATCACTTATAACTTAAAAAAAAAAATTAAAACAAAGCAAAATTTTATATAAAAATAATTCATGATAAACTTATGATGAATTTGTTTTTAAAATT
Organism: Prunella vulgaris; assembly: GCA_026898435.1. Taxonomy (NCBI): domain Eukaryota; kingdom Viridiplantae; phylum Streptophyta; class Magnoliopsida; order Lamiales; family Lamiaceae; genus Prunella; species Prunella vulgaris. The sequence continues at coordinate 91,339 of JAPKLY010000863.1, read as the reverse complement.
TTAAAAATATCAAATATTTGAATAAAAGTATTAAAAATTTTATTAGGAATTTTAAAATTTGAGATTAGTGGTATACTATATTGTTCTTGAGTATTAACAATAATGATTTTACAATTTAAATTATTCATATTTAATAATATAAGATAATATCAATGTTGGAAAAATATGTTTGTGTGGAAAGGATAATACACGGAAAATAAAAAGATTACAAATAATTAAAACAAACGCTGAATCGAGTAGAACTCTTCCCGCAAAGCGAATATTCCCCGGTGGTGCTCTTCGGTTGGAATAGTGCTCCAAAATGTAAAACGACGTTACGTCTTCAAGTGTGCAGCACCGCAGGACTTGAAGTTCCGACGAACAGAGGGACGTTAGGACAAGACTGCACCTAGAAGCTATATACAGAGATTCGACTGAGAGAGAAGTGTGTTGTGTGTGTTCTCTGAATGAAATGAGGACACCTATTTATAGATGAACCTCCACTCGTAACAGGGGAAAAACCGTGTCAACATTAATGCTGACGAATGGATTTTGAGGAAGGTCAACAGTTAGGGAATTGATTTGCAATCAATCCGGTTGACTTGCCATAAAAAGAATTCTTGCACGTTTTATGTTGATACGAGTCAGAGCTGAGTCCGCTTAGGTTGATTGAACCTGGCCATTGTTGAGTCATCTAGACGTCAGCTTCAGATTCATTGAATCTGTACTTACGAAATCAACTTCCGGTATGGGCTTGACCCATTACCGAATTAACTGGGCTGAACCACAAAACTTTTGTGTTCTAAAAATTAGATGGACACCAGGCCCAAGGCCCAAGTCCATCCAAAGTCCAAGATCCAAGTCCACGGGCTCGGCGCGCGTGCGCGCGTGTGGTCATTTTGATTGTCAATCAATCAACTATAGTTTGATTAACTTCGTTGACTTCTTACTAATATTATTTGTATTAGTCTTCTCGTTTTCCAATGTGGGATAATTAATTTTCTCCCTAATTCAAAGTTTTAAACTTTGATTTGTTGAATAAATTTCTCATTCACCATTAATTGGTTTTGTGAGTATTAATACACTAAATTCATCTACTCGAAGAATAGAAAGCACTCGTATCAATTAACTTTCGAGAAGTTAATTTTATTCTCTTCAATTTATTGGTCAAATAATATATTTAATATATTTAATATTAAATATTCCAACAGTCAATATACTCCTCCGTCTAATTTTACTAGACCAATTTTTTGGTTTGATATATTTTATCATATGTTGGAGGATATTATGAGATTCATTTATGAATAGAGTGATTGTTTATGAAAAATTAATACTTAAATTTTCATACACAATCACTTTTTTAATAAATCGACATCATAAGAGTAGGTTTTATATGGAAATAGCTCAAAATAGGCTTATAATGGAATTGTTTTAAAGTATCGTTTATTTGATCAAGAGTATAAAAAAATTCATCAGGAGTATAAAAAATTGTTAGTAAAATCAACAACAATTAAAACATAATATGAACAATTTTGATACAAAACTGTCATATCTCAATACCTTATAACCCATATAATAAAAAATAGGGTACCACCTATTAATACATCAAAATCCTCTAAATATAGCTCATTTGTTAAACATAACCCAATATAATTAAAACTAATAGCATATATTACTAAACATACCACATTACTTCCTATTATATCCCCGTTTTATCAAAATAAAAAATAACACATTCTCATCTTTTCATCTACTTCAAAAATATAATAAAAAAATCTGACTCTTTCTCATTTTGCAAAAAAATAATCTTTAAAAAATTGAGTATATTTTGAAATATATTTAAAAAATCAACAAATTTTTTTAAAATATATAAATTAATAAATCATATAACAAAATAAAAAATTGCATATATCAAAAAAATTATTTGAATTAAAAATTATTTAGAATATATTAAAGTTTAAAAATAAAAAAAATACAAATCTTAAAAATAATTTTTTAAATAATTAAGAAAATAAAATAAATCTTAAAAATAATTTAATTAAAAAGTATTTGAATAAAATTATTTAAACCTACCTAAAATTTGAAAAACATTAAATAAATCAAATTAAATTAAAAATTAGTTTAAGAAAATTTAGAAAATTATAAAAAATCAACAAAAAATTTTAAATTTATAAAAATTCTTTTAAAAGAATAGGCTAAGGCTTAAAAAATAAATTAAGTTAAAATTTAATACTCCCTCTGTCCACCAAACACATGCATCTACCTTTTTTTGCACGTGGTTTAATGCAATATGTCAGAGGATATTTTGGGGTATTGTGAGGTCCGTTTATTAATAAAGTAAACATTTTTGGAAAGTATATATGATGTACTTTTAAAAAATATTCACTTTATTCATAAACGGACCTCATAATATCCTAAAATATCCTCCGACATATTGCATTAAACCACGTGCAAAAAACGTGCATATATTTGGTGGATAGAGGGAGTAATATTTTAAGAGCAACACTTGTGTAGAAATTTCTACAGTAGAAATTGCTAAAAATAGAAAAATGATAAAAAGAAGCCCACAAGTATTATATTTTCCTCGCTGAACTCCCTCCCCACTCGCCCCCCACTACACGCACACACACCATACCATACACTCATACATATTAATCTCCCACCCTCACACCCCCCCCCCTACCCCTACATGCAAACACACCCTCATACATATTATTAGGGGTGGACGGTACGGCATATCGAAATTTTTTTCGCCATATCGTTACCGTACCGAAATTTTTGATATCGAAAAATATCATACCGTTGTCATACCGAAAATTTCGGTATACCGAATTTCGATATACCGAAATTTCGATACCTAAAAAAATCATACCGTTTTCATACCGAAAATTTCGGTATGACAACGGTATACCGAAATTTTTGGTATACCGAAAATTTTGATTTTTTCGGTATATCGAAATATTTTAGGTATACCGAAATATTTCAATATGAAATTTTCGGTATATCGCGATATACCGAAATATTTCAATATACCGAAAATATTTCGGTATATCGCGGTATACCAAAATTTCTATATTTATATACCGTTACCGTATTGAAATTTTCGATACGATACCATAGCGTACCGAAAATTTTGGTATACCGAAAATTCCGATAAATTCGATATTTTTCGATACGATAAGTGCGGTATACCGGTATTTTCGATATTTCCTCCACCCCTACATATTATTATTTCCACACGCAAACACACCCTCATACATATTATTATCCCATTCCCAGTGCATTAATTTTATTTTTAATTAATTTTAATTTTTAATTTTTTTAATTATTATATTAATAAAAAAATATTTATTTAATATTATGTTACAAATAAATATTTATAGATATAATAAAACATTTTAATTTTACAGTAACACATATTTGTTCTAATAGTAACACATATTTGTCCCTCAATTTGTGTTACTATATAGGTAAATGTATGTTACTATAAGGACAAAATATATTTTTATGAGAATAAATATGTGTTTCTTAATTTATGTATCATCCCTTTAAATTTAGGTATATTGTTTCATTAATACATATGTTATTATATGGAAAAAAGAAATATTTCTATAAAAATAAATAAATATTTGTAAATAATCAATATTTATTTTTATAGTAACACACATTTTTGCTCTTGCATTATGTAAGAAATTATTTATTCTATAAAAACAAATGAATGTATTTAAAATAATAATATTTTATAAGATAGTAACACAAATTTGCTCTAATAGTAACACATATTAGTCTCCCAGTTTGTGTTACTATATGGGCAAATGTGTGTTATTATATGGACAAAATATATTTCTATGAGAATAATTATGTCCTCAATTTATTAATTATTCCTTTAAATTTAGATATATTGTTTCATGTAACACATATGTTATTATATAAAAATATTAATTATGTCTATATAAGTAAATAAATATTTGTGAATAAACAATATTTGTTCTTATAGTAACACACATTTTGCTCTTGCATTATGTGAAAAATTATTTATTCTATTTAAACAAATTAATATATGTAAAATAACAACGTTTTATAAGATAGTAACACACATTTGCTCTAATAGTAACACACATTTATCTTTCAATTTGTGTTACTATACGGACAAATGTGTGTTATTATATGAGCAAAATATATTTTTATGATAATAAATTTGTGTTTCTTAATTTATTTAGCATTCCTTTAAATCTAGGTGTATTGTTTCATGTAATACATATGTTATTATATTAAAAAATAATTATTTCTATAAAAATAAATAAATATTTGTGAATAATCAATTATTCTTAAAGTAACACACATTTTGCTTTTGCATTATGTAAAAAATTATGTATTCTATAAAAACAAATGAATATATGTAAAATAACAACATTTTATAAGATAGTAACACACATTTACTCTAATAGTAACACACATTTGTCTCCCTGTTTGTGTAACTATATGGACAAATGTGTGTTACTATATGAGCAAAATATATTTTTATGAGAATAAATATGTGTTTCTTAATTTATTTATCATCCCTTTAAATCTATGTTTATTGTTTCATGTAATTCATATATTATTATATGAAAATAATAATTATTTCTATAAAAATAAGTAAATATTTGTGAATAATCAATATTTGTTCTTATAGTAACATACATTTTGCTCTTACATTATGTGAAAAATTATTTATTCTAAAAATTAATAAATGCATGTAAAATAACAATATTTTATAAAATAGTAACACACATTTGTTCTAATAGTAACACATATTTGCTCTCCAATTTGTGTTACTTTATGTGCAAATATATATTACTATTTGGGCAAGTGTATGTTACTATACTAATATAAATTGAAAGTAAATTTTTAAATTTATTATATATTATTATTTAATTTATTTTTAAATTTATAACAATTAACAAATAATAATAAAATTAAAATATTTAAAAAACATTACCTAACATTAACCATGTGTGTGGGGTTGTGCGGACGGGGTCGCAGGGGGTGGGTGGGGTGTGTGGAAAGGAAGAACGTGGATTAACCTGGGAACATTACTATGCATGCGATGTTGGTTGATAATGCGGAATATTGGGTGATATTGCGGAGCGCGTGATTTTAAAAAAAAAAAATTCTATTTTTAGTAATTTCTACAAGAAAAATTTTATAGAAATTTTTATATAAGTTTTTGACATAATAAAATAAGAAATAGAAATAAGTGAATAGAACTTTTTTTTTTTTTAAATATGAACAGAATCTATTTATTGCATGCAATGCTTCTAACCTGGAAAGCAAATGATAGTCGCGTATGGGATTAACATGGAAAGCATATGATAGTCGCGTATGGGATTAACAAGGGAGGACGCGCGTCACTTACTTTTTAAAAAAATCTATTTTTAGAAATTTTTACGGTAGAAATTTCTATTTAAGTTTTTGTCATATTTTAAATTTTATTTATCTTGAATTAAAATTTGAGTTTTTTTTAAAAAAAAATATCTTAGTTTAACTAATTTTAAAGATTTAGGAATTTTTTTAAATATTATTTTGTTTAACTAGATTATTTGAAGAATTAATTGATTTAATTTTAATATTATTTAGATGTTATTCAGTTTTTTTATATTTTAATTGATTATTTAAATATTTATCTGATTTTTTAAATAAAATTTATAAGAGTTTAATTGATTTTTTAATTACTATTCCATGTGTAATTTTTTTTATTTTAGAAATTGACCAATTTAAACTCCAAGAAGTAAATTTTGAAATTAAATAACTTAAAAAGATTAAAATTAAAATCAATGAACCTTAGAAAAGAATAAATTAATTCATCTGATATTTATATAAGGATAACTTAATGTGTGTATATGTTTATTTTAATTGTCTTTAAAATTGTGGAGTTTGTTTTAAAATTTTTGGGGTATGAACAGTGATACTCTAAAAAATAACATGCCATGAAATAGGCCTAGTAAAATTGGAGAGAGAAATATATAATTTTAAAATATTCAATTTGTTTAAGATATTTAAAATATCAAATATTCAACTAAAAGTACGAAAAATTGAAAATACTATTTTTATATAATCCATTCTTAAAAGAATATGTTTTATAACCATAAATTGAACATATAATAACTTTTAGAATTCTAAAATACACCTAAATCTATAACAATAAATTGCAAGTTTGACAACGATCATATATGTCAAACATGTAGAAACTGTAAGAGCAATATAGTTGTCAAACATGTGAAATGCAATTTTATGGTATTGACTTTTTTAAAAATAAGAAATAATTGTTTTATTAAGCCTTTTTTTAACACCCAAATACTTAGCGGCACAATGTGAATAAAATAATGTTTTAGAGTTGTATATTGTATTAGGTGCACTTTGTAATTTAAGTATATTTTTTTAATAGTTATCTTTATTTATATTAAAAAATTAACATGGGTAATATTTTGATAATAAATGTAACTTTTCAATAATGATGAGATGATTTTTAAAAAATACATTTGAATTATATTAAACTTTTTGTAATTGATTTCATCAGAAATAGTAGCCACTTTTATTCCTTTGATTACAAATTAAATCACTATTTTTTATTTAATTACAATCTAATTTTTAAAAAAATAGTTGAAATTAAATCACCATCTTGAAATATTGATTAGTATTTAAATACTGTCCTAAAATCTTCATCTTTCCCACACCAAATCACTTTTGAACTCATTCATCTGACCTGCCACAGATAGGTAGGGGAAGCCCCGACGTTTGGGCTCCAACACTCAAGCAAGTAATATATAATTTCATATTGTAAAATATACAAGAAAGAAAAAAAAAAGTGAGTAAAAATGAGTTCTTATCCGCTACCTAATCAGAGAAATACCTATCTATATAATTTTTTATACCTAGCGAAATTAGAATCATTTGACATAATTAAGGCACCATTATTATTGACTTTCATACTTGGACTTAAGCTAGTTATTATTTGTTCATAGTACAACTGACAAGAATAATTAATGTGACAAAATATCATTTTAGAGTGGTCGAAAATGATTAATTTTGTATGCACCAGTTATACGGTGCAACTCAAGTTCATTTTTTAAAAGTTATACAAAATACTATTGAAAAGTTACACATGTTATTATTGAAAAGTGGATCTTTCATAGTGCAACTTTTCAGTAATAAATTATGTAATTTTTAAAAAATGAACTTGAATTGCACATGTGTAACCGATGCACAAGAGGCTTACTCTATCGAAAATGTTATTAATTTTTTTTTCTTTATAAGATAAAGAGCATCCCTCATAAAGAAGAGATATAGATGGTATAAAGGCGTCTGTGAACTATGCTCATATTTAGCCAATTATAAACTGATCAAACTCAATTAGGTTGCTGGTTTGTATATGCATGAATTTGATTAAAATGGTGCTTTAGTTGGACAAGATATTCTTTAATTAGATCTTGTCACACACAAGCTGATTTAGAAATATTTAACTCTGATACTTATTCCTTAATATAAGTTTATTGGCTCAAAGCTTAGTCCATATTAAATATGATTATAAATTAGTTCTTTCTTTGTGCCCTAATTTGAAAAAATCTGATTGATATATATTTTAATCAACCATATTTTTTTTAATCTGATCTATAGATAATTAATTAAAAAAACATATTAAGAGCACTACTAGAGCTTTCCGAAAAATTAACTAACTTATAACAATATTCAAATTTTGATAATTTACATGTAATTATTTAAATTTTTAGATTAAATTATAATTAAAATAAAAGACGCTTTTATTTGAATACTATGTTTTAAAAACGGGAGTGGAAATTGACCTGGACACCTTAGTATTTGTCATAAATACATGATACTTAATTATAAATATAAATATATATATATTATAAAATTATATGTTTTCAACCGCTTTAAAAAATACCCGGTCCAACGTACAAAATTGGAACGAAGGGGTGTTCGAATAACGGTCGGACCGATTCGACCGGCCGGATCCGCTTTTTAAAACATAGTTTGAATATTGTAACAAAAAGATACTTTATGTTTCCTGAGTAAATAGAAGTGCTAAATGTGACGCATTACACTTCCCAATCAAGGGTACTAAGAGAGTAATTAAGTAGTATATATGTCAGCACCAATAAGTATTTAATGGTGCGAATATTTAATTAGTGAAGAGATGGATTAGTGGTTAATACTTTTTTTTGGCAAAAAAGCTACCAATCATAAACGCAACGTTGGTGGGAATATTTATGGCTTCTTTTCTCGTATTGGTTAAACTCACACATCGCTATCCAACTCTCTAATCTTTATGTACCATCATATTCCATTCAAAATCTTATACCTAAATCCCTAAAATACCCTTCCCAACCGTTGCTCTTAAAAAACAAGCATATAAGTACTCTCTATAAGTTTTAGACTATGAGATTTCGATTATTAATGATTCACTTGGTACCCATTAATAGTTTAAGGGTTTGGATATTATATTAGTATAATTTTATGTATTATTGTAAGAAAATTATTTGGTAGACTTCGTTATTAAAGATGCATAACTATAAATTTTGTCTGGTAAACCGTAGTATAAATATGATATTGTCATGGGCGGAAGCCCGAACAAGTTATGTGGATGTGAGTAGTGCAGCAAAGGTAATGTGACCTACTAGCTTACCGGGTCAGAAGATAAAAATGGATCCTGCATAAAATAATATTTGCTGCCAAGTAGTTTACAAAAATAATAACACAATGGGTTACCAAGGTTAAAACTGTAAATATATTAATCATACTCTCTCTATTTCACTTGTTTGTATATAATTTAATTTAATGCGATATATTGAAAGTTATTATGACATATTTTGAGTCCGTCTATGAATAAAATGAATAATTATAGAAAGTATATATGAGATACTTTCCACAAATAATTACTTTATTTATAAATGGATTTCACCATATCTTATAAATATTATCTGATATATCGAATTAAACTACGTGTAAATAAGTGAATAAAATTTTTGTGGACGAAGGTAGTATCATTATATTTATTCGTTGATATTATTAGACGTATAAGTGGAAATTATAGTGTAAAATACTATGATATCAATACATACATCTAATATATAATACAACAAGTACATCTAGGTGTATAAATTTAAGACAAAAACTTGTATAGAAATTTATGCGTTAGAAATTTTCAAAAATAAACTAAAATATAAAATATAACCACGCTCACCCACCTCTTAACGGCATACGCGAGTCGCGCACTCCCAGTATGTTAATTCATTCCTCTCCCAACCCCTCCACCCTCCAATACAAACATTAGGCCCAACCCAATTAAAATTTTGGATCATGCAAAATAGTTGAAATTTTTAATTTTATTATTATTTTTTAATTGTCATAAATTTAAAAATAAATTAAATAATATATATAATAAATTTAAAAACTTACTTTCAATTTATGTTAGTATTGTAACACATATTAACTTATATAGTAACACTGAAGAATAAATATATGTTACTATTAGATCAAATATGTGTTACTATCTTATAAAAAATTGTTATTTTATATATATTCATTTGTTTTTATAGAATAAATAATTTTTCACATAATATAAGAGCAAAATATGTATTACTTTAAGAATAAATATTGATTATTCACAAATATTTATTTATTTTTATAGAAATAATTATTTTTTAATATAATAACATATGTATTACATGAAACAATATACCTAGATTAAAATGGATGATGAATTAATTAAGAAACATATAATTATTCTCATAAAAATATATATTTTGCTCATATAGTAACACACATTTGCACATATAGTAACACAAATTGGGAGACAAATGTGTGTTACTATTAAAGTAAATATGTGTTACTATCTTATAAAATATTGTTATTTTACATATATTTATTTATTATAGAATAAGTAATTTTTCACATATTGCAAGACCAAAATGTGTGTTATTATAAGAACAAATATTAATTATTCATAAATATTTATTTAATTTTATAGGAATAATTTTTTTTTATATAATAACATATGTATTACGTGAAACAATATTCCTAGATTTAAAAAGATGATGTATAAATTAAGAAACACATATTTATTATCATAAAAATATATTTTTCTCATATAGTAACACACATTTGCCCATATAGTAACACAAAAAGGGAGACAAATATGTGTTACTATTAGAGCAAATATGTGTTACTATCTTATAAAATATTATTATTTTACATATATTTATTTATTTATAAAGGATAAATAATTTTTCACATAATAGAAGAGCAAAATGTATGTTACTATAAGGACAAATATTGACTATTCACAAATATTTATTTATTTTTATAGAAGTAATTATTTTTTCATATAATAACATATGTATTAAATTAAACAATATACCTATATTTAAATGGATGATGAATAAATTGTAAAAACACATATTTATTCTTATAAAAATATATTTTGTCTTTATAGAAACACACATTTGCCCATATAGTAACACAAATTGAGAGACAAATATATGTTACTATAAAAGCAAATGTGTGTTACTGTAAATTTAAATGTGTGTTACTATATGTATAAATATTTATTTATAATATAATATTAAATGTATATTTTAATTTACATAATAATTAAAAAAACTAAAAAAAACTTAACAAAATGATGAATAAAAAACTTTTTGCATGCAGGGAAATGATTTCATGTTTACTAAAATGGGAGTGAGAACTGGGGTGTTGGTGTGAATTTATTTTTGGGAGGGGAGGGGGGTGGGCGCCAGCGGGGAAGAATTAGCTAGTATGCGTGAGTTTGGGAAATGAGGGAAGGTGCGTGATTTTTTTTTATTTTTTTTTATATTTAAGTAATTTTTAAGGTAGAAATTTCTACTCAATGTTAGCTCTAAATTTTAATACTATGAACAAGTTCATTAGGTGTCTTACTCAAATAATAAATGTGTTTTGTTTCCTTTCCTATTGTTATGGTTTGATTTTTTTTATGTGAATTTCAAATTAAACATGAAACAACTAACAACCACTAGTAAATAGGTGAGCTAACTCATCTGGCCATCGGACTCCTCACTTGAGTGAGTGACCCGAGAACGAATAGGAATGAGATATAAGTTTGGCTTGGAGATATGAATGTATGAAGACTTGGTGAACTAACAACTAACATTTACCGATAAAAAAAAAAAAAAAACTAACAGCCACTAGCGATGATAATTAATACTTTTTATATCATTCAACTCATATTATTTAGTGAAAATAAATTATTATACCTTTCAAATCAATAAGCATAAGTGGAATTGTTCAACCATTTTGAATCTATACTTTGAGTTTTTGTGTATATATATTATACAAATAAATTAATTTTACACTTTTTTATAAGTTTGAATATTTAAACAAAATAAATTCTTTTTATAGTACTAGAGATGAAGTCAAACTCCACAGGCAATATATAATTACGCCAACATTAAATTATATATTTTTTTTTTTGAGAGGAAATGATCTTTTACAAATACAAGAATATAGAGTACAATAGATCAGTTTCCTAACCCCTTGATTATATAAAGGAAAACAACAGCTCCAAACCAATCGAGAGGAAATTGAGAGTACACAAAAGAGACAAATGCTAACAATTTATTGAGAGTGCACAAAAGAGACAAATGCTAACAATTTTAAAGTTCTATGGTAAATAACACACCCCACACTAAGGTGATTTTTCACCATCTAAAAATAGCAATCATCTTGCAATTCAACCGAAAGTCCTACATGATTCATGATCATCTGACACACTACCAGATCTGAATTCTAGACACAACATCAAAGAAGAAGCACCTGGTTAAATTAAAGGACACACCACACAGAGTGTAGATAATCTCACAACTACTACAGTAGGAGAAGGAAAACATAGTCTAAAAAAAACAAATAACAGAAGTAAAAAACACCAAACTGCAGAACTTTAAAATAAACAACAGAAATAAAATAAAGAAAAATAAGATTTAACGGGTCATCCTACCAATCGATACCATAAAAACGGCACCGTTGGAAAGGATGAACTCGTTAAAACAATTGGAACAACAAGTGGAGACAGACGACGAAGACGCCTATTCGAACAGTCCTCAAAATAGATCTAAGAGGACTACCGGTAAGCGAGCGAGGAGAGAGCGGTGGATCTCATATAACAACAAAAAGAGTTGCGTGGAGGAGGGTGGAACAACAAAACTTTCTCATTTGCGGCAGAGTGAAAAGTAGGGTTTTTTTTAGAGAGACGTAGGGTTTTTTAAGAGATAATTTTTTACATTAAATTATACATTTGATAGGCCACATGTGGGGGAAGGCCCAGAGGATAACTCAATCCACAAGTGAAGTGATAGAAAGTATCAAAGAATTATACAAATGAATTAGATTTACATATTTTTATAAATTCAAAATTTTAAATGATGTGGATGTTCCTTCAATATTCTCGTACTAATTTGAATGAGCTGCTCATAATCAAGAGTGGATCCAAAAAATTTCTTTTAAAGGTTCGAAACATATTTCAATTCGCCTCTCAACAATTTCACTAATTATTTTAATAATATATTCTTTTCTAATATCATCATGTAAAAGTAACGAAGTTAGTGATATTGAATGTAAAAAATATTGCATTATATATAAATATATAATAAATATTATAATAAAAAATCTTATTAGAAATGTTTATTTATAAAATATATAAAGTATTTAAAAATAGAGAGCATTTTCCGTGTCATTAATTTAAAAGAGGATCAGTGTAAAATTTACGTGTGAAATCCATCATCATTGTTTAGGGGACCTTTGATATAATTGTAAGGAATGGAAAAGGTAAAGGAATGGAAAGAGTATGAAATGAAAGTCATAATTCTCATATAGCTGAACTATGATTGATTTCTTAATTTTTGGGAATCAAAATCATAGTAGAGTCATTCCAAATACACTCTATAGCTTTTATTACCATTACTCACCTCCAAAAATCTCCAACCAAACACCCCTTAAATTTCATTTGATTAAATGCTCACTTAAATATTGGTATTCTGACGGCACCCACAACCACACAATAGGATTGTAAATAAGTATACTAATTATTACTCCCTCCATTTCAAAATATATGTTATTTTAGTTTTTTATACTTTTGTCATAATATATGTCATTTTAGATTTTACACCCAATCAACTTCAATTATTCATTTCTCAATGCATTGCTATTGGTTAAAATAATATTCCTTAATATGCGTGATACATGGTAGAATGACATATATTTTGAAATGGAGGGAGTAATATTAATTTGAAATAAAGTAGAGTTAATATATCTTTAGATTAAATTTTTTAGATCAATATTAAGAGTATTTTGAATAAAATAAATATTATAAAAATATTTTATTTCTTTTTTTAAATGTAAAATTTATAATAACTTCTCATTTTATCCCAGTTCATTTTTTATAGGAGACAGACATACAATTTAAGAATTTAAGAAAAAGTAAAATATGTAAATATGTAGTTAAATAATGAAATATAAAAAGTGTATTTTATTAATTTTAAAAATATAAAATCATTTTTTTGGAATATATGATTTAAAAAATTGACTATATTTACATATTTGTTTCACAATATTTATACAGACACATAATTTTTTTCTGTTTAGAATTATTTTTTTTTTCCACAGAATAAATTTATAATTACTATTAATTTTATAAATTATTTTAAAAATATATTTTTCTAATTGTGAAAAGAAATTGATATATTCTAAAAAAACAAGTGCAAAAATTATTTTGGGAAAGCGAGATTATTTAAAAAAATATTGAGAATGGAGGGAGGAAGACGACAAGATAAAAGGGAATTGATAAACTGACACAAGAACTCAAGGTTTGTCGCGATTTGAGTAATAGTACCAACACAGCTGGCGGGAACAGAGCGCTAGATCCAAACGCCCTAAGTGGGGTCCACTTCACGTGCCATCACGCCTATCCCATTGGGGCAGGCCACGTGGCGCCAATCTACGACTAAAGGAACACGTGTCGGATTTTCTTGGAGGGCGTAACTGAGGACCTGTACCAGGTGAATTGTATTTGTATATCTTCACGTCGCGACAAAATTGAAAGCCTCTTATAAATGAGACAAATATTCGTTTTACCAAATTAACCCTGCTTATATTTTTGCTTGTCAACTGAACAGAACGATGACGCGTGGATGCCTTGAGGTGCAGGTATATAGAGGGGCAAATTTATTACATTTTCTACATAGGTGGAGTTTCACGCATTTTAAAAAAAGTAAAGTATATGAGTATAAAATTAAATAATAAATTATAAAAAGTGTACTTTATTAACTTTTGTGAGTGTGAGTTATTTCCTTTTTTAGGTGTGAAAAAAGAGTTGGGACATCCATATAAGAAAAATATGAAATTTATCTTGGGATAAACGGAGTAATATAAAGAGTTTTTAAAAATATATAATTAAAATAGGGAGAATTGGGCTGAATTTAAGCAATTTAAAATCAGTCGTTATTCATACTATCGACTGGTGAGTTGACACGTCATTATACGTTATTCTCTCTCGATTTTGGTGTATCATGCAGAGTACAATTTGAATTTTAATATATAAAATCGATTTAAAATTTTTTAAAAATTACTGAATAGAAAAAAGTTAATAACCAGGAATTAGTATTATATTCCCTAAAATAGAAACCACAAACATGATCGTATCCCTTTAAAATGGATTTTTTTAACCAAAATTATATATCTATCTACACTTATTTATATTACACATAAATTTAAATTTTAAATTAATTAAATTATTAAATTATTGAAAATATTTTTTATCAAATTTTGAAAACTGATTTTATATAGTTATTTAAAAATAATACTATATTTAAATTATTAAATTATTTCAATATTGATAATATTATTATCTATAAATTATATCAAATTTAGTATTATTCTAAAATTATAATTTGATATAATTTAAATTATATCAAAATTTAAAATTTAAATTAAATTAGATTATTGTAATAATTTACTTTAATTTAAAATTATATATTAAATTTATTGTATAATTTAAATTATATATTAAAATATTACAATAAATTTAAAATATAAATTATAATAATTTAACATATTAAATTTTATATAGTAAATTTATTGTAATAAATTATATATTATGTATTAAATGTAATATATTATACATTAAATTATATTAATTTAATTTAATATATTATATTTTAATATATGGAATTTTATTGTGATAATTTAAGTTATATACTATATATTAATCATATATTAAATTATATAATTATATCAAATTTAAAATTTAAATGGATTATTGTATAATTTTGATTAAATTATAGTATAATTTTGCTTAAAATATAGTATATTTATATTTTGGTTAAATTATTCAAATTTAGTATCATTTTACCAAAATTTAAATTATATCAAATTTCTAAATTTAGTATGATTTAGTATAAATTATCAATATTGTTTTTAAGTTTCAAAATAATACTAAATTAAATTTATTGATAATATTTAAATTATGTCAAATTATTAAATTTAAAAATAATACTATATTTATCTATACTTATTTATCTTTTATATTTTAAGAAATTTTAAATTTTGATTTTCAAAATTTTAAAAATTGATTTTATATATCAAAATTCAAAATATACAATGTGGACCAATTCTTACTAAAAAAAATCCATAGTTGTACTTACGTGACATAACAACACATCTTTCCCACTAAAATAATTTCATTAATTTATAAATTTAAATTAAACTAATTAAATTACAATTCTCATTTCATTTTTCTCAACCAAATATCTTCAGCAACAACAATTACAAAAAATAAAAATAAAAATCACTCAGTCCTCACCAAAAACACCCCAAAAAAATTGAAGTACTCTACTCTTCTTTAATGATTAGAGCTTTGAAATTCGATTTATAGAAACTATGATATACTCTCTCTCTCTCTATATATATATATGATGTCTTCATTGTTACTATTTTTTTGTGCGATATTGGGTTTGAATATTAAAAAATATAATATAAAATAATAAATATATTAAAAAAAATAATAATAAGAACAAATTTTTATGAGAATAATATTATGAGGCACACCCATGTGAAACATATCATATAAAAATTCACGGGTCCTTAACCAGGTTGGGTCGAATTTGGTCATTTTTTTTTCAAAATTTTCGCAACTATAATTCAAGATTTTTTCGCTCCCAGATATGTTATAATTTGGGCAAATGCATGTTACTATTAGGCAAAATGTGTGTTACAATCAGATTAAATGTTGTTTTCTTTACATATATTCATTTATTTTCGTAAAAATAACATTTTTTTCATACAATCTAATAAAAATATGTATGTTACTATAAAAAAATATTATCTTTTTATAAGTATTTATGAGAAAATAGTATATTTTCTTATAGTAACACACATTTTGCTCTTGTATTATATGAAAATTATTTATTATATAAAAATAAATGAATATATATAAAAAGAACAACATTTCATAAGATTGTTTTCTCTAATAATAACACACATTTTCTCTCTAGTTTGTATTACAATATGTGCAAACGTATGTTACAATATGGACAAATAAGTATTACTGTAAGAGAAAATGTACTATTAAAAAATTATTTATATGGGCAATATAGTAACACACATTTTGCTATTATATTATATGAAAAAATTATTTATTATATAAAAATAAATGAATATATATAAAAAGAACAACATTTCATAAGATTGTAACACACATTTGCTCTAATAGTAATACACATTTTCTCCCCAGTTTGTGTTACAATATGGGCAAATGTGTGTTACAATATGCGCAAATATGTGTTAATATAAAAGAAAATGTACTTTTATAAGAATGACTATGTCTTTCCTAATTTAATCATCATTCCTTTAAATCTATGTATATTGATTCATATATTAACACACCTTTTTACTATTTTATATATGTTATTATACAAAAAATAATTATTTCTATATAAATAAATAAATATTTATGAAAAATCAATATGTTTTCTTATAGTAACACACATGTTTTTTCTCTTATATTATGTTAAAAATTATTTATTCTATAAAAAAAATGAATATATGCAAAATAACAACATTTTATAAGACTGTAACACACATTTACTCTAATAGTAACACATATTTGCTCCCCAATTTGTGATACTATATGGACAAACAAATGTTACTATAGGATAAAATGTAATTTTTTTAAGAACAAATATATATTTTTAATTTAATCACCATCCCTTAAACCTAGATATAATGATTCATGTAATAACACACGTTTTACTATTTTATATGTGTTATTATAAAATAAAATAACTATTTATATACAAATAAATATATACTTATGAAAAATGTAATGTTTTTCTTATAATAACACACATTTTACTCTTACATTGTATGAAAAATATTATTTCTACAAAAACAAATGACATATATGTAAAAAAACATTTGGTCTGGCTGTAGCACACATTTTGTCTTAAAGTAACATGCATTTACCTAAAAAGTAACATACCTGAGAGTGAAAAATCCAGAAATTGTGCTTGCGCAAAAATTTGAGAAAATTATCCAAATTCGATCCGACCCTGCCATAGATCCGCGAATCTTTGATATATGATATGTTTCACACAGTGAAACGTTTCATATATGTTTTTATCTAAAATTATACTTCATTTGCTTTAAATTATATTTTTCTATTATGATTTATCTTTCTGGACTAAATTGAATATAATTAGTATTATGAATTGAGATGCGTAAAGTAATAAGATATAAATAATAGTGTAAGAAAAATATAATTATAAAATAAATTTTATTTTATTATCATTTATAGAGAATTTTATTATTATTTTATGTAAATAAATAATTTTTTATTATCATTTTAATTATGAATTGATTCTTATTAATTTCAATTTAAACCGGTGTATATTGAGAATAAGATCGGCATCTTGATTGGTTCCTTGTTAAATCGATTGGTCTTAATTCTTCATATTCTTTTGAGGTGTAGTAAACTCAACCTCTGAACAACATTCATGAGACTGAAAACTGTTGGATATTAACAAACTATGTATGCTAAACTTGTGAGGAATAATAAAGTATGGTGTTTAAAATTAATCTTCATGGAACCAACTGCATCTCTATACAACTTGCTTATGTAATCAGTCTCAATAACTATGTATGTTAAAAAATATTGAAATACTTAAAGATGGTAATTTCCTAACAGTTGGATTTACACCTAATTCCGTGACCAATACGAACAGGATTACTAACCTGTTAATTAATGCAGCGGAAAAGATCATGAACCCGTTGGTATCCTCGTATTGCTCCTTCCCAAGATTCCAATTGTTCCTTACTCAGGGTCCAGTACACAGAATTGTATGCATACGATTGTCCACGAATTGGTATCGTCAGGAATGAGAATTGATTTTATAATCTATGTGAGTTTGTTCTGAGTTGGGAGTTTTTCTAAGTGGATTATGAGAAGTCTTATGTTACGGTGTATTCCCACACTTGCGACATTCAATTGTCTCTTTCCTTATTTTCCACACACTGAATATTCTCTCAGAATGTTACTTCAGTGTTGTTCACATATTACATCATATATGGAATCTTGGAATTTGGAACAGTAGTCACACTTTTAAATGAGAATACGAGAGTTAATTCAATAACTCCCTAACTTCTCATTAACTTCCCTTTTCTCTATCCACAACTTCTTATGTGGAATATTTATATATAAATAAATATATATAAATAGAAATAATATTAAATATTATTTACATCTCCCACTCACACATGAAGTCTAATGGTCTGTAACACATTTCCTTTGTAAACCACATTTTTATTCAGACAATACCTCGTGTGACCCACGAGTGCATTGAGTTTCAATGCTATACATCCGTTGGGAGTATATAGCACCTCAATTAGAACAACTTAGATACTAAGGTAAGTCGTTATACCCCAGAACTCTTATCATTTAACACTTGTTGAAATATCTCCATTGAAGCTCTCAAAATAGAGTATACTCTGATAGTGCTGTGGTACTGTTGAGTTGAAGTATTGTTCAAAATGTGGCAACACTCAAGACAATACTTATTGTGTTCAGAATAATGTAGAGAGAATAAGTAAACAGCGGAAGACTTTGAATACAAGGATTAACTCAATCTTTCCACAAACTAAAATTAGTTTGTGGCGGCCTCAAGACTGAAATATCACTAACTTGGAAAAAGTGATTACAAAAACAAATTCGAGACTTGGAAACATTCCTTCCAAATCTCAAACATAAAATCGGATAAAATAAACAAGTTCCCAAATGGCAAACCTAGATTGTTAAGTCTAAGCTAACTTCAAGCACAAACTTTCACACCCCGTGAATAGCTCAGCAAAACGTATGGGATAATAATATACACAGTGTTGTACAGAGTGTAACAACACATGTGAAATCACTACACTAAAACCGTAAAAATAGGTTCCTATAAATGCGCTATGCTTCAGTATGTAGTGAGGGTTCTCTCTCTTGGTTTCTGGACGTATTCCTCATCTATTTATAGAGTTGGAATGATGATCCGTCCATCAATGAAGTGGAAATCATGGAGAGAAGTTGAGATCCACTTTTGTAGGAGTTGAGGTAACTTCCATGTAACTTCCTTCCTTTAACTCTCGGTTCTTTGATTCCAGGTCCTTCCCCTACGTTCCAGATCCTTTTAGGTGTATCAAGAATATTCTTGGTCATGGGAATAACTGCCGTTGACCGTCGCTGACCAGGGACAGCACCAAGGAAAACCATTGAAGCAACACTAAGCAGTTAATCACTGGAACATGTTTCCTGAAGGATGTTAACCTGAAATGATAGCAAAGACAATTTGAACAACACTAAAAAGTTAGTCATTAGAACAAATATCCTGGAGAATGTCCTGGAGGATGGGTGTGATTCCAGATGTGATAGCATTCGTCTCAACACTCACATCTTCAATCTCCCCTAATCACACCTATCCGCAAACACTCAACCTGATGCACACATAATCAGTTTATGACAAAGGCACAAAAGATGTTATTTGAAGCATTGTAATTATAGATAAGAACTTGGTGCACATCTAAACAGAGTATGATAAATGTACAACAAAAATTCTTCATGAGTATCAATGGGAAAGACATCCTAAGTACTATCAGTTCAATACCAAAACAAAGGAACAATAGCAGAGTTAAGAGCAAAATAAAAATCAGTATTCAAGTTACATCAACTTCAAATAGTTAATAATGTTAGTGGGATCAGAATTGTGATCAGAGTAGAGTTTTGAAAACTCCAGCAGCAGCTATCTTCCCATAACATTAAGAACTCCCCCTAAGTAGCAGCTTCAGTAGCATCAACATCAGTACTGGCAGGATATGCAGGTGTTGCCTCATGGATGGCAACACCAGGGGTATCATTACCAGCAGTAGCAGCATTAACCTTATCGGTTATATCCTCAATCACAACATTGCCAGATCCAGAGCTTTCAACAGCAGCAGGTTCATTTGTTGGTGCATCAGTTGGTACATCTCCCCCTGTGGATGTGGATTGGAGGGATTTCCAAAAGGTGCTCCTATCTTCAAGTATATCAGCCTACCTGTTAAGAGAAGTGGCTTGGAGTCTGAGCTGTGTGACTTGCTTGGCAAGAGCTGCAGCCTGTTCTTCAATGTACCTGCGATGAACAGTAACATATACTACCTCACTAGTTGTGGAAGTAGATGCAGTGCGAGCAGGAATGTTGCCAATAGTAGGGGCAACATTCGGTTCATCAGTGGCAGGGACAGAGGCAGATGCAGCAGCAGGAGGGTTGTAAGGTAGATCAATCACACGATTACCTTCTAGCAGAACCTTAACAATACCAAGAATCAGTGGCCGAGTTGTCAAGTGATCTCCATCATTCCTAGTAGCTCCTTGATTCATCAAAAGCCCATGAATCAAGACAGGATATGGCAACTTTCCAATTTTGGACACTTTTCCACCAAACCCAACCATGTTGCATAAATAATCTCACCAAGATTGAAGGGCAGATTCTTAGCAATTTTGTAGATCAGGCAAGCATGTTCAGTACTGACTCTTTTGGTATTGGAGGAAGGCATCCAGTTGTAGATACAAAACTTGTGAAGGATTGAGTGCAGACTAGTCAGATTTGCTGTGAACAACTTCTTTGGCCACTTGGTCAGAAATCCACCAGTGATAGAGCAAGTAATCTCATCCATATCAGTCTCCTCAACAACATTATTAGCATTAACAGTTCCAAGAAAATCATTAATGGCAGCAGGAGAAATATCATAGATGGATCCTCTAAAGAACATTCTACCATACTTTGGACCAGTACTCTTCATCATTGTAGAACATATATGGGCATAAAATTCACAAATCCATGTACTACAAAAGGAACTATAGTACCTCAGTGTATTCAGTAGCCTCCTTTCCTCAAAGATGGGAATCAGATTGAATGCTTCAAGGTCTTTGTTGTTCATCCTCCTCTCATGTATCACATCCTTTTTGGCAAACTTCTTGTATCGGCTCTTGGAGTCAACAAAGTAGAAGTTATCAGAATTCTCTTCATCATCACCATCAGATTGTTCTTGGTCCTCAGCATCTTCATCATCATTGGCTTCTTCATCCGTTTAACCATGTTCATCATCATCAACCTGTTCACCAGTTCCTCAGCTTCAGGGTCATCTTCAGTTTCTTCATCAGAGGATGATGAAGTGCTGTGATCAGGTTCTGGATCACCTTGTTCTGGAACAGCAGCAGGTGTTGCCTCAGGGGTGGCAACACTGGAAACAATAGCTTTGAATTTTCTTCTCTTCTTCAGTCCTTTGCACATCTCAGCAATAGTCACATTATCCTCAGAAATGGCAGGTTCATCAACCTCCATTGGAGCAGGGATATCAGCAGCCTCTTCTTCAGTATCAGAAATAACAGTAGAAGTATTGTCTTTCTTTCTTGAGCTTGAATCACCAATACCTGTCTTTATCAAATTCCTACTTGATCTACGGGTTGGTGCAATTTTCCTTTTTCCAGTGGCTTTTGTGACTTTGGATAGTATGGGCACAGGTGGTGATGAGGATGGGGATGATATATGTGATGAAATGTGAGTGGGTGATTGTGGAAATGGGACTTGTACAGGGATTGCAGACACATTTTCAGAGCTAGGTTCAACATTTTCATTAGCAACATGAATGTTAGGGCATGTATGAATAGTACTAGCAGCAGGGGATTCAACATTTTCTTCCATTCTATAGACAGGAACATCATCTAATTGAGAAGGTAGGGTTTCTCATTGAGTATCAGATGTACCTGAAGGAAGAAGAACTTGAATGGGCAGTGGTGTCTGTACAATCTGTGTCGCCGGTGTGCCATTGTGGATGCAACCGGAGGTGCAGACGCTGGTGTAGTGGCATCGGCAGAGACATTGGGAGCAGTATCTTTAGTCACATTTTCGGCCATAGTAGCGAGAGTGATGAGAGGGTTTTTGATTTCAGGGGTTTTATGTGTTTCAATGGTTTGATGTGGGAGTTTTTGTGAGGAAGATGGAATGGATGGCTTTTTATGCTTCATTGATATGCATGAGACAAAAAACAAATTTTGATATTTTTAAAATATTTTAATGCACGAACACAAGAGATGAAAGAAACGGCACATTAATCACATAATTAACACATAATGAACAACTTCAATTTATAAGAGAATTTCGAAGATTAGGAGAAGTTTAATGAAGGGAAAAATATCCATCATTATCTAAATAACTACCCATGATGTGATAATGTAGAAAGTGGGGTAGTTATTGGAATTTAAAAAAAATAACCGACAATTAAATTAATTAATTAATTAATACCATCTAATTATCACACTATTATCATAATTAAAATAATTAAATAACTCATTATGTAAATGCTAAAAATATTATGAGACTTAGATCAATTACAGTTTATAATGTAGGCACACATAAACATTTTTTATGCACTTTTTATTCTCAAGAATTTAATCACCTTTTGAAAAGAACACATCGTGGTTGTCAGCACCGAGTGCTTAGTTACTCAGCGATCATTCAAGAGTGTTCTTCTTTTCCTTTTTGAAACTAAATAGCCTTTTGAAAAGAACACATCGTGGTTGTCAGTCCCGTGTGCCTAGTTACTCAGCATGTTTAGACCTTTAATTTTTTAGAACATGTGCTTTTGTTGTGTATGTCCAGTACGAAACCTTTGAGATCACATCATGTCAGAATATGGTTAGCAAAAACAGTATAAGTTACAGAACTACTCAATTACGAAATAAAATGATAAAAATACAGTAGTGTTGCTTCAAGTGTAGTAACACTCGGAGCAACGTCACACACAGATTTTCAAGGAATGCTGAGTCCAAGAGATTTTCTATGTGAAGAAAACCTCTCTAAGTCTAGTGCTTTTGTGAAAATGTCAGCTATCTGTTTTTCAATGGATATATACTCTAATTTCACTATCTCCTTCTCAACTAGATCTCTTAAAAAATGGTGTCTAATGCTTATGTGTTTTGTGAGTGAGTGTTGTACCGGATTTTTTGAAATGTTGATCGCACTTGTGTTATCACAGAAAATTACCAAAGTATTTGTCTCAAGCACATAGTCATCTAGCATCTTTTTAAGTCATAAGAGTTATGTACAACAGCTACCAGCAGCTATGTACTCAGATTCAGCAGTAGATTGGGAAATGCACTTTTGTTTTTTACTATGCTAAGAAACAAGATTGTTTTTCCCATGTAGAAACAACCACCACTAGTGTTTTTCCTGTCATCACAGTCACCAGCCCAGTCAGCATCACTATAGCCTACTAGTGTGCTATTTGTGTCCTTTGAAAACCACAATCCCATGTCACTTATGGCACTCACATATCTGATGATCCTCTTCACAGCCTTCATGTGAGAATCCTTGGGATTTGCTTTGTACCTGGCACACACACAAACACTGTACATAATGTCAGGTCTACTGGAAGTTAAGTATAGTAAACTGCCAATCATAGATCGATACAGAGTGTGGTTAACACTTTGTCCAACATCATCTTTGCACAGTTTCTGTGAAGTTCCCATAGGAGTTTTCATAGGCTTTGCATCAGTATGACCAAATCTTTTCACTAAGTTTTTTGCATACTTACTTTGGGAAATGAAAGTACCACTATCACTTTGTTTGATTTGGAGTCCTAAAAAGTAATTTAGGTCACCTACCATGCTCATTTCAAAGGTAGTACTCATAACTTTCACAAAATTATAAATTAATTCTTGTGACGTTGAACCAAATATAATGTCATTAACATATATCTATGCAATCAAGAAACCATTAGTATCATGCTTAATGAAAAGAGTTCTATCAGCCTCACCTCTAATGAATCCAACTTGTAGCAAGAAGTCAGTAAGTCTACCATACCAAGCTCTAGGGGCTTGTTTCAAACCATACAAAGCTTTTTTCAATTTATACACATAATCAGGATGAAATGGATCTACAAAACCTTTTGGTTGTTCTACAAAAGCTTCCTCAAGTAAAACACCATTTAAAAAGGTAGCCTTAACATCCATTTGAAACAATTTAATTCCAATAAAACATGCAATAGATAGTAGAAGTCTAATAGATTCTATCCTAGCAACAGGAGCAATGTTTCATCGAAATCAATTCCTTCAATTTGTGTATATCCTTGTGCAACAATCCTAGCTTTGTTTCTTACTATATTACCAGATTCATCAGTCTTATTCTTGAAAATCCACTTTGTTCCAATTACATTCATGTTTGAAGGTCTAGGAACTAGAGTACAAACATCATTTCTAGTGAATTGTTCAAGTTCTTCTTGCATAGCCTCAATCCAACTTTCATCTTTCAAAGCTTCAGACACATTTTTGGGTTCAATAGAAGAAAAGTAACCTTGAGTACATACCTTAGTGCATATATTGGACATGCAAACCGAACGTACTACCTCATTCATTTTACCTTTTCTTCTTGTGAGAACACCAACTGAGGATTCACCTATGATCTGTGATGAAGGATGATCCTTCTTGCATCTACGGACAAAGGTTTGTCCAGGAGTTTTGGGTGACTGATTCTCATCATCTTCTGAATTTGCATCTGATGTCACTGGAGATGTTGTCGCCTTTGGTTCAACACTTTACACCGGTTCAGTGATACTTGTGATTTCCATCAAGTCAGAGATGTCCTCTTACACCTTTTTACCTGAAATATTTGAAACATCATCGAATACTATGTTCACAGATTCTTGCAAAGTTCTTGTTCTAAGATTGTAAACCCTATAAGCCTTGCTATTCTTAGAATAACCTAAGAACAATCCTTTGTCACTCTTAGAATCAAACTTGGTCAAGTAATCTCTATCATTTAGAATGTAGCACAAGAATCCGAAGGTGTGAAAATATTTCAAGTTAGGTTTCCTTTTGTACAATAGCTCATAAGAAGTAATAGAACAACCTGGTCTAAAGAAGACTCTATTAGACACATGAAATGCAGTATTAATTGCTTCAACCCAAAATCTTTTAGACATATTCATTGAAGTTAGCATGACTCTAGCCATTTCTTGCAATGTCCTATTTTTTCTTTTAGCTATGCCATTTTGTTGTGGAGTTTTAGGAGAGAAAAACTCTTGTACAATGCCTTTCTTTTCACAAAAATCAGTGAACATGACATTTTCAAATTTCTTTCCATGATCAGTTCTAATCCTACTAACTTTCAGATTAAAAACATTTTTCAAACGCTTGTAAAGAATTTTGAAAACTTCAAAAGTGTCAGATTTTTCTCTAATGAACTCAACCCATGAAAACCTTGAAAAGTCATCAACAACAACTAAAGAATATCTCTTACCACCAAGACTTTCTGTCTCCATAGGACCCATTAGATCCATGTGAAGAAGTTCCAAGCATCTAGTAGTTATGCATATTGAAGTGATATTGTGTGAAGAGTTTACCTGTTTACCTTTTTGGCATGATCCACAAACATTTGTATTTGTGAAACTGAGCTTAGGTAACCCTCTAACAGCCTCTGTCTTAACCAATTTTTGTAAATTTCTGTAATTTACATGGCCAAGCTTTAGGCAAAGAACATTTCATCAGATTGTGAAATGTTGCACGAAGTGTTGTCACCAATGAGATAACAGTTATCAGCAGAACGATGACCAACCATTACACATTTATCAGTTTCATCCAATATAGAAAGAGTCTTTATCAAACTTCACATGCAGATTATTATCACACATCTGACATAAGCTTATCAAGTTAGCACGTAAACCTTCAACATGAAGCACATTTTCCAGTTTTGGAAAACCTTCGACATTCAAAGTTCCTTTTTCTATTATGTTACCCTTAGAACCACTAGCATATGTAACTTTACCACTATCAAAGATTTCATATTCATTCAAGTATTCAATATTTCATGTCATATGTCTAGAACACCCACTGTCAAAATACCATAAATCGGTACACATGCTTGTAAAGAAGTACAAACAACATTGCAAAGCACTTTGAGTTTTTTAATCCATGCAATTTTTTATGTGTGTGAATACTTGTGTGGTAACACTCCAGGTAACACTTTTCTAGAAAGCAAATCATCTTTTAGTTAGAAACAGTAAGGACGAATGTGTCCAGGAACTGAACAATAATGATAGATAAAAGTTCTTTTGCCTCTTTGTTTTGGAAATTTTTGGAAAAAACTTTGAATTTGGTTTCACAAAGGTGATATGTTTTTCAAAACTAAAAGGGATATAATTTTTAGAAAATCCAAGACCGAATTTATCAGTTTTTCCAACAGACAAAGCTTCATTCAAAGCAGTTGAACATTTAGAGTACTTTTTGAAACTAAGTGTGGAAGCAGTCAACTTTTCTTGGAGTTTAGAAATTTCAAGAACCTTTTTGTGAGATTTACCTCAAGTCCTGTGATGGTCTCATTCAGCTCTTCATTAGCTCGATTGACAGATTTCAGTTCATTCTGAAGTTTAGTGATCTTTATTTCTAAAGGTTCTTGTGAGGTACCTGTTCTAGAATAGAAAACATTAGTACTATCCTCATCAGAATCAGAAATAGACTGAAACCTGTTTGATGTTGTTGCTGGGGTTGTCACACTGGGTTCGACATCCGAACCACTTCCAGAGAAGTCATCTCTCACATATTCAGATAAGAATGCAAGTTCTTCATCTGTAGCCTTTATCTCTTCATCAAAATCTTCATCACTCAAAAGAAACAGTTAAGCTCATCCTTTTCTTTAATTGTGTGTTAGCACATTCATTTGCATAATGACCATAACCAGTACATTCATCACAAATGATATTTTTTCTATACTCAGGATCATACTTAGAGTTTCTTCTTTGAAAAGATTTTAGATCAGAAGTTTGAGGGGAATTTTTAAAATCCATCTTAGGCTTAGTGTTAAAATCAGATTTATTTCTCTTGTGCTTAAGATAGACTTCAAAATTTTTGGTAAGAAATGCAATACTATCAGTGTCATATGAAGTGTCATCAACACTATCTTCAACCTGTTCAATTTCAGTAATAACAGAAGTTTTTCCAGAACTTGAAGAGGTTTCTCCTTTGAAAACAACAACACCCTTTTTATCATATTCAGATTCTTGTTGAGACAAGTCCATTTCATAAGTTTTTAAAATGCTCATTAACTCATTATGACTCAACAAATCAGTGTTCCTAGCTTCTTCAATGGCACAAACTTTACCATTAAATCTTCTAGGAAGAGTACGAATGGTTTTGTTTACTAATCTGATATTGGAGATTGGACCTCCAAGTGATTGCAATTCATTCACCACCTCATAAAGTCTCTCATTGTAGGAAGAAATCATCTCATCATATTTTATTCTTAGGCCTTTAAACTTTGTGTTCAGCATCCATGCCTTTGCTCTACAGACACTACCCGAACCTTCACAGTGTTCTTGTAGTCTTTCCCATGCATCTTTGGCTGAAACACAATTCTGAATAAGGATGAACATAACCGTATCAACCGATGAATTGATTGCGTTGATGACCTTTGAATTGTACAATGATGAGTTGTTCTCCTCTGTGGTCCATTCAAGCTCATTTTTTAGAATCTGGTCACCATCTTTCTCTTCAGTTGTGGGAGGAATCCAACATGACAGGATGCTCTTCCAAGCACGTTCATCTAGGGCTTTGATGTAACTCCTCATCTGGCTTTTCCATGCGGCATAATTGGTTCCATCGAGTATGGGAGGACGGGTGGTGGATCCACTAGAGTAGATAGCTCCAGGAGGGTAATCCATGGCAACTCAACAATCAGCACCAGGACAAACACTTAGTACCGTCAAGTGATGGCTCTGATACCACTTGATAGTGCTGTGATATCATTGAGTTGAAGTATTGTTCAAAATGTGGCAACACTCAAGACAATACTTATTGTGTTCAAAATAATGTAGAGAGAATAAGTAAACAGCGGAAGACTTTGAACACAAGGACTAACTCAATCTTTCCACAAACTAAAATTAGTTTGTAGTG
Source organism: Prunella vulgaris (assembly GCA_026898435.1). Taxonomy (NCBI): domain Eukaryota; kingdom Viridiplantae; phylum Streptophyta; class Magnoliopsida; order Lamiales; family Lamiaceae; genus Prunella; species Prunella vulgaris. The sequence goes on along the minus strand of JAPKLY010000863.1, from coordinate 62,820 downwards.
GCCTCAAGGTTGAAATATCACTAACTTCGAAAAAGTGATTACAAAAACAAATTTGAGACTTCGAAACATTCTTTCCAAATCTCAAACATAAAATCGGATAAAATATCCAAACAAGTTCCCAAATGGCAAACCTAGATTGTTAAGTCTAAGCCTACTTCAAGCACAAACTTCCACACCCCGTGAATAGCTCAGCAAAACATATGGGAAAATAATATACACAGTGTTGTACAGAGTGTAACAACACATGTGAAATCACTCCACTAAAACCGTAAAAATAGGTTCTTATAAATGCGCTATGCTTCAGTATGTAGTGAGGGTTCTCTCTCTTAGTTTCTGGACGTATTCCTCATCTATTTATAGAGTTGGAATGATGATCCGTCCACCAATGAAGTGGAAATCATGGAGAGAAGTTGAGATCCACTTTTGTAGGAGTTGAGGTAACTTCCATGTAACTTCCTTCCTTTAACTCTCGGTTCTTTGATTCCAGGTCCTTCCACTACGTTCCAGATCCTTCCAGGTGTATCAAGAATATTTTGGGTCATGGGAATAACTGCCGTTGACCGTCGTTGACCAGGGACAGCACCAAGGATAACCATTGAGGCAACACCAAGTAGTTAATCACTAGAACATGTTTCCTGAAGGATGTTAACCTGAAATGATAGCAAAAAAAATTTGAACAACACTAAAAAGTTAGTCATTAGAACAAATATCCTGGAGAATGTCCTGGAGGATTGGTGTGATTCCAGATGTGATAGCACTGGTCTCAACACTCACATCTTCATACTCAACCTTTTTCGTGAAATCAAATGTATTAATAATCAAACACATAGCTTGATTAACTAGTCAATGAATCACAATAGAGTGTGTTAAATAAAGACATTTTTCCTTTCTCACTAAATATCTACATTCTCCCACTGTAGTTGCTTTCCTAGACATGTTCCGCATCGCTCTTATTCTCATAGCTATTGGTAACATGCTAAAGTAGCAACACTAAAGTGTAGTCTAAGAATATAGGAGAAAGTCCTAAGGGTAAGAGAAATTTAGGACTCATTCATAATGAGAAAACAGAGAGCTATCTTTCTCATTTCCTTTTAGGGTCAAAAGTACATGTTATTCCTTAATGAACACATTTCACAATGTCTATAACTTCCAAGGCAGGAAGCGTATGCCTTATATGAACTTGACATCGTGTAAATTTACAAGTCAAATGCATTCTATACACTTAACCCAGATATCCAATCACATACGTTTAGGATACCTTTAAAATTTAGCTTCATCACAAGTTAGATAGATTCGTGGTTGAAATCTATCTCGATTATATTTATCAATATAATCTCATCTCTGAACACCTACTTGGTTAGAGGCGATTGCTCATGTGAGAGAGACAATCATAACTTGTCGACATACATATTATACATTGTTGGGAAATCCCTTATGTTTTGATGCCATTAAAACCAGAT
>JAPKLY010000863.1:0-61350 GCA_026898435.1 Prunella vulgaris | reverse complement strand
TCTCTCTCTAAGCTCTCCACTTTCTCTCTCTACATTATCCAAGAACACAAATCATAAGATTATTGTTTGGTAGAATCAATCCGATATAAAGCCACATAACGAACAACGATTAGTAAATTCTATCAACAGCTACACTATGAGATTGCTCCATTGTTGAGCAATAAGACTTAACTGAAAATTGATTTTCGTGTCAACTAAATCAACACTCCAATTTATGTCTTTATACTCAGTCAGTGTCATTTAGCTTCCTTGACAATAAAAGAAATAATCTACAGTCCCTTTTTAGATATCTAAAAAATCCTCTTCACTATCCTAGGATTAGAAAGATATCTGTCAGGTAGACCAATGGCATAACATATTTCTGATTTATGTATGGAACTTTAGACAAATCTTTCTTTTCATCTTAAGTGTCGGGACACATATCTTGACTCAAATACTTGCCTCTACAACATGAGTATCCAGTGGCTTGCAGGTGTCCATCTTGAGATGTTCTAAGACTTTCTCGAACTAAGTTTTTAAAAGACATTTCAAAAATTTCTTTGAAGACTCCTCATGGATCTTACCATTAATCATGTACACTGATTAACCCTCTTCATTTTGGAATACTCTTTATTGTTTCCGGCTAACAGTATTTCATTCACATACATAGATAGAATCACAAAATAATTCTTAGAACGTTTAACGTTCACACAGTGGTCTTCCTTTTCTCTAAAACAAAATCGAATGAGATAAGCATCGAGTGAAATCTCAAAACACCACTGATCTCGAGGATTACTAGAGTTTATAAATCGACTTATCAATTTACGAACTTTATCCTATTGTTCTTGAAGAATAAATCCTACAACACCATGTAGATTTCATCTTCTAATTCTCCCACTGAGAAGAACATTCTTAACGTCCATTTGATGTAATTCTAATCCTATACTAACTACTATAGCTAGAAGTAGATGAATTGAGACAAATCTCACTATAGGTAAAAAAAATTTACTCTTCAGTAGAGTATATCTTTTTGTAGCCACCAAGTGATCTTCAAACCTCTCTTATTGAGTCATTTGATAACTTAAAATGTTGAGAATCTAGTTATTCCCAATAATTTATTATCCCTATAGAAACTCTACAAGTTTGTAGACTCGTTTAGACTTCATAGACTTCAATTTACTTCTATTGCTTTTTTCTAATTTCTGGAGAAACAAAGAAGGCCTATCCTTCTATGTCATAATGTTTCTTGAGCACTTAGTTTCTTAAACTTTTCCGAGAGTGATTTATTACCATATTGAAGAATCACTAAATCCTCAACAGGCAAACATCACTAGTTAATATCTATAAAAAATCCACATCATCAACTGATAAACTTCTCCCACATGGATCAGATAGATTTTGGTTTTATTTAATCTCGAAAAATTGTTCAGCATTTACAATGCCAATTTTATAAGGAAAACTTAATTCCAAAAAATATTATTATGCGATTCCTTGTCAGTCATTTTCCCACTGAATCTCATATGATCACGTATCCCTTAGAATTTTCACAGTATCCTATGAAGATACACTCTTTAACAACTACGACTCAACTTTTTATATTTTTTCGAAAAATCACGTGTGAAGGTTACAGATCCCGATGTTCTAAGGGTACTCAAGAAACAAGTTTTCTACCCGTCCTAAATCATATGGAGTTGAAGCAATAGATTTAGAAAATACTAGATTAAGCACATAAGCTGTAATTAAGCAACATATCTTTCTAAAAAGATATGTAATTTAGCTTGTGCCGACATGGATCTTAACGTTTATAACAATGTCCTATTCCTTCTTCGGTAACACCAAATCAATGATGTCTATAAAGGATAGTCAATTGTCGGACAACCCTTTTTCATTACATAATTCTCCGAATTGTTTAGATAGACTTTCACGTCTCCTATCAATTTTCTCAACTTTGATAGTTATGTAATTTTGATTCTCAACTTGTTCAAGTAAATGTCTAAAACACCTAATGTTTCAGACTTATGAGAAATCAAACGGACATGGTAAAAAATAATAGTGTTAAGCTGTAACAGTAACTATTTACATTTATTTGTTATAGGTATAGATCTTTATTATTTCTTTTTTACTTTCAAAGTGAAGCATAATAGAATTTTTCATCTTGCATCTTATGTGTTGTGCGGGAAAAGAAGAGATGAATTTTTGGAAGGATGTTTTTATTTATCAGATATTTGTGGTATATTAATTTTTTTAATTTTGATACTATTTTTCGCTTAAAAAAATGCAATTTGCATTGCGCTTATCTTTTAATATAAAAAAAAGAACAATCAAGTTACTCTTTCCGTCCCTCTATATACTTCTCATTTTTGAACCGTTCCTCTATAAATTTTTTATTTACTTTTTTTACCTTTTTCAAAAACTACCATTCACTTTTTATTCTTAATTTTATTATGTTTTACACTTTTTCCATTACTTTTTCATTTTTTCCATCACATTACTTATATTATAACTATTATTTTAACCTTTATCTTATTCAGTGTGCCAAAAATAACGAGAAACTTATACCGCAAAATGGAGGGAGTATCAACTATTATTTGATTTTTTGAAATTTATTGTTACTTATGAAAATATTACTAATTACTAATTCTGGATTTAAAGAGATAGTGTTTAATAATAATATTTTTAATTTGAAATTTAAAAATAACTCTCTATTTGAATGGTAAATGGCTAAAAAGTTACTCCCCCATCCCGGAAACGTTCCATGAACTTTTTAGCACACAATTTTAAAAAAGTATAACAAATACACTCTTTTTTAATATTATATGTATATTGTGAGAATGAAGTTTGATAAACAATTTCTATTTTCAGATATGCAAACTTCTTATGGGACAAATCGAAATAGAAAGTATGTCATATTTTTTGAGATGGAGGGAGTATCCTTGTTGTTTGAAATTTATATTTAATTATTGTTATAGATAAAAATTGTACGGTTATAAAGAAGTTGAATTAGCGACTCGCATGTTATTTTGAAATAAAATAATTTAGTAATATATTTTTGTTTAAAATCAATAACAATAGTATTTTAAAAGAAATATTTTTTTTATTTGGCATGTGAAAGTGCCAATAAAATTTATGTTAACCATAAAAAAAAGCAACAACTATTTGTTGATGAATTTTTTTTTTCAATCAAGTTAACATGTGGCTTAGAAGCTTAATTTCACCAACAATCTTGTTAATATTAATTACTCGAGTTGCCAATTAATATTTTTGGAAGGAATTTGGTAGAGCTTCGTTGAGTTGATGAAATTTCTTGCATTTATTATGAAAATGGGGGTATTTATAGGCATTTTACAAGTAGGAGGTGGCATGGACATTGCCACGCGTTATTAAGTGCTTACATGTGTTTCATCACATGTATATTATAGGATAATTACAAGAAAAATTGCTGGAAAAACATAGATTTGGTTGTCTCTTTGAAACTGGCGAGTAGCTGATACATTTTCTTCACTGAGAGGCAATCAGCTTGCAATATTTCTTCATGGGAGGCGACCAGCTAATAGGGGCGAGCATGAGCTGCTCGCCACTCATGGAACTTGATGAGTTGTTTGCCTTTTTTGTATTACTTTGCTAGGGTTGTTCGCCATCTTTATTATTCTTCTAATTTCTAGATCATTTCTTCTTGTAATCGCACTTGAACTTCATAATCTGGATCATTAAACACTTACTTTATACATTTTCATCAACAGTTGCCCCTTAATTTGGTGTCATTTTCATATAAATTTGCTTAAAATGTTAGCAAATTATATGTTGAGTATAGACGATCAGCTTTAACAAAATTTTGAGGGGTGAACAGCTTAACTATTTTCCTCCTTCACAGATTTTTGTATATAGAAGGCGAAAAGTCTCGCCTTAATTTGCGCGCCACTTTTATCTTTTGAATATTTACGATCGGGTCCTTATAGATCTTTGAAAAAAAAGGCTCGCCCTTACCTATAAATAGATAAGGTGGTTAGTTCATCATTTCTTTCTTCTGTCGTTTTCCTCGTCCCCGACTTGAAATTTCCGACGTAACTCCAACTACAATTCTCGCTTACTGATTTTGTGTTTTGAAAAGATAGTTCTTAGTTTCTCTTCTTTTTCTTTGTTTTTCTGTTCTATTATGTTTCTGGATAAGATCCGTTTGAAGAATGATCTTTCGGGATTAGATATCATTACAAGTCATCATCATCGGAATACCAGAAGCTTGAGTTTAGGATTTTGGAGATTTTTCCTTAGTATTTCTCAAGTCCTTAGAGTGATTTCGTTCAATCTTTTGTAACATATTTGTTTATCATGGCTGGAAGAAATGGCATCACCGTCTTCACCGAACGATTCGCCTCCATGAAATCTAGAAAACGCCATATGGTCGAGTCACCGTTGCGTGACTTGTGGGATTATTTTGATATTTGTAAAAAATAGGGGAGTGGTGATTGGAGCAGACTCTCAGGAACGTGACTGTTTTTTTCACGAGCAACGACGAGCGAGAGAATCGAAAAGAAACATAGTTGGTCGCTCACCCATGAATGCTCACTTGCGACCAGCTAGTCGCCCGCATGAGGACGCTTGCCTCTCGCTAGCTAGTCACTCCCAAGGAGAATTTCATGGAGCTGCTCGCTCGCCCGTACAAGGAGTTGCTCGCTCACCTTGAAAATTACAAGCAGCTGCTCGCTCACCTAGACAAGGAGTTGCTCACCGCAAAGAGCGAACACAAAGAGCTGCTCGCTCAATTGGACAAGGAGTTGCTCGCCTCCTTAGGGAAAGAAGAGGAGTTGCTCACCCCGTACCCACCGGAAGAGATATACGAGCTGCTCGCCGCGATTAAGCTACTTGCCGTGGATGAGCTACTCGTCTCTCTCAGCCACAAAGAAGACTTCTACTTATTGATGAGGAAGAGATCAAATCTGACGTCAAGTTCGTTTTGCGGGAAGTCTTTGGGACAAGTCCTAAACCCTCATAGGTTAAAACCCAAGAGGTTGATACTGTTCTAAATGTCGAGATTGCTCAAGATCAAACAACTGATGTCCCTGAAGAGAGGGTTCCTTTCGGGACAATAGTGATTTTGATTTAGGAGAAGGTTTTGAACCCGGTCAAGGAGATATTTGGGAAGATTTGGAGTGAATCTATCATCCCATTTCGCAACTGATTGAGCAGAATATCCCGGTGGGAATCGTGCGGGAAGATGATTGAGCTTCCTATCTCGAACAGTACCAAGAGCAGTTTATCAAGCCCAGAATTCCTCCGATTTTATATGTTGACACCCAGTATGTTGCTTCCCAGTATCATAGTCTTTTGATGGAGGAAGACTTGACTGACATCCGGAACACATATAAGATCCCAGTTGACATTCATATGTATATTCCGTGGGATAGAGAGCAAGCTGGCCGACCTCCATCTGGTTGTACCTCTATAAATATGGACGTTCTTGAAGTGGGATTTCCTCTTCCTTTCAATCCGGTAATAGGCCAATTCTTGTTGGACGCCAATTTGGCAATCACTCATATTACACCAAATGGGTGGAGGAATCTCTTGTGTTATTTGACGGTGATGGGATTAGAGGGATATCTGAACCGATTGACCACCCCCGAGATCAATTACACATTATTGATTTCAGAGTTCAACGAGGGGGGAAACATTTATTACTATTTGAAAGCTCGATCGGGATTGAAAATCATCGAGGGCATCCCGAATAAAATGAAGCAATGGAAAGATCAATTCTTTTTCATTGGTGGAGATTGACGGGCCTCCACTACTTATACGGGAATTGGAGATCGAATTATGACTCCGGAAGGATATGGAGAATTGATACGTGAGTAATATTCTTCATACATTATTCGTTTTGTGGTACACTGATGTAACTCTATTTTCTTTGCAGGTCCGAGACTTTCGAAGTGGGGCCAGGAAGGGCTACCTGACCTCTTTGTTATTGCTCTCCCCAACGCTGCTTGTCGGAATGAAAAAGATCAAACTGTAAAGCATTTGAAAAAAGGAAATTGCAGACGAGCAACTTGATTTATTAGCAGCCTGCATCATCTCGAAGCTAGAGCTCCACTTCCAGAGCGTAGATTTCAGATCATTCTGCTTTAACCTTTGTCATTTTAATGGACTTATCTTTGTAACTTTCGTTCTTTCTATTTTTTAGATCAGGGAGTTATTATTGCTATTCCCCCTGAATTTAAAGCTTTTTGCGCAAGAGTCATGGATCTTGAGTCTGAGGACAACATGCGCAAAATAGACCCCCACGCAACATTGATTGAGCTTCAAAGAAAAAGAGGAGCTCAAACCTTTTCCCCTACGACACCTGTTGCGGCTGTTCCTGCTGCCCCTACTGTTGTACAGAAATTGGCTCGCAAGAGTCCACCCAAGAAGACTTCCGACGAAGGTCATCTGAAGAGAAGTGATGGCACTGCTGTTAGTGATAGTGACGAGGCTAGTCGAGCTAAAAAAGAAGAGCAAATCTGGACCGATTGGTGGGTCCAATTGTCAAGTTCAAATTCCTCATACTATAGATCCGCGAGGTCACCTCCACTACCGCCGTCGCCTCATGATTTGGGTTTTTGCAAAGATACCACCTATCCCGGCTGTGATTATGAAAGGAAGGATGTGTATGTTCGATATTCTCAGACTTTCATTAGCTTTGTATCATTTGACTTTTAGCTCATGCTCATCATTTTTTTACAGATATCATCTTGGTGATCATCCTCATCGTTGCAATGCCCTTCACCAGATTTCCTATTCTAAAACTCCAGGGCACATTGGAGATATTCCTGACATTGAGGTGAAACGGGCTTCGTAGTATGTTGTAGAATCTTGGACAACAGCCGGTGAGAAGCTGATCCATACTCAGGATGTTACCAATAATGTGCTTTTTGGTGGTATGCACGCAAGTTCTGCAGCCATTATCTTTCAGTGTGTACTGGATCAAACCGTTGGGCTTGAGAGAATCAATCGTAATCTTTGAGAGGTTAATGACGAGAAGGACAAGATGATCAAGAGCAAAGATGAGGAGCTTAAGCGGGAAGACGACAATTGAAAGTTATCACAACCTTCAACACTCTACCAAAAAGCTCGAGAAGGATTTGGAAGAGGCTATAGCAGGCATTGCTCACCTTAAGCTCGAGATGGCTCAGGGTCGTGATGAAAATTTTAAACTGATGGATCAAGTGCTGACGCTTGAGTAGGAGAAGGCCAAACTTTAGACCGAAGCGAAGAATTTATTTCTTGAAGAAGAAGTACGGGAGTTAGTACAAGAAGCCACAAATTTTGGCTACATTTGTTCATATAGTGAGTGCATTCGTGCCAACCAATTTGCTGAAGACAAGGGAAAGAAAATCTTTGACATCATAAAGAAAGAGTTTATTGATTACGTCAGAGCCAATCCGCCTAGCAAAGCGCAACCTCTCCCTTTTGCTGAGTTGACCAATTTTGGTATCAATTTATCTGTTTTTGGTGATGGTTGTTATATTCTCTTCCCCAAATTACGGGCTTCTCAGCAAACTCCTCCTCCTGCTTCATCTATTAACATTGTCGCTTCCACACCTACTCCTGCTCAACATATTGATACTGCAGTGACTACTACCGCTGTAACGAGTATTGAGGGAGGTCACCAGGAGAGTGACTTTGCTATGGCCATGTCTTTCATTAAGACTCATCCTGGCGAACAGATGGCGCCTCCCTCAGATCCTGCTCATGAGGCACAACATTCTGACCCATCTAAGCAAGCTGCAATTACCCCCACTCGCGAGGGTAACGCACCCACAGAAGTCTGAAATTTTTGCTGTTCCAATGTTTCTTCAGCTTTCAAGAAAGTTTTTTATTTTGCGCTTCATTTTGCTATGTAATTGAACTCTTTATCAGAATGAAATGTTAGTTCTTTTTCATTTTTATGTGCTGCTTGTTATTTCATCGTGCTTTCCTCACTTTGCATTTACAACATCTACGAGTTATACACTTTAATTGGGCATTCTCTCCTTGGGGTATTTACCCTTGGACTCGGGGAATTCCTATCCCTCATATTTTTAAAAGTGACATTCATTATCATTATGCTAATTCCTTGTCTGGAGCATTTTCCGGTTTTTATTATCGTGGTGCTTCCTCTCAAGAAATGCATTTTTGTGACTCTGCGTATATCAGCTTTTAGCCTTGTTTCAAGCAACATCGTAATATTAAGACAACCAACTTTAAAAAGCCATTTGCCTTTTCGATAACATTTCATTCCCTTTTATACAATATTTACAACAAAATGTACATTTACATCAAATATTCTTTACCGATAAAACTACTTTAGATGCACAACACTCCATGTGTATGGGGAAGGTATTCCCTCTAGATCTTCCGGATCGTATGTATATGTTGACCAACTGCGTAATACTCGAAATGGTCCTTCCCAACCAAGGCCAAAGACTCCGGGCGGAGTCGCCAATATTTTTCACAATACGAGATCCCTGTCTTTGAAACTCCATTCTTGTACTTGTGAATTGTAATACCAAGTGGCATACTATTTGTAAGCGGCATTATGCCATTCTGCCGTGACTCGTTTTTTTTCTAAGAAGTCCTTCTCTATTACCACCGTTTCATCGTTTTCTTCTTCATCGTACATGTAGACACGCTAGGCTGGATTCTGCAATTCGACATGTACCATTGCTTCGATTCCGTATGCCATCGAGAATGGGGTTTCTCCTGTGCTGGCTCTAAATGATGTCATATAAGACCATAACACCTCTGGGAGTTCTTCTGACCAATTTCCCTTCTTTTCCGTAAAAAAGAAGCTTCAATGTATGTTTAATGATTTTATTAATCGCTTCAACATGTCCGTTTGACTGTGGATGATTGGGTGTTGAGTAATACTTTTTTATTCCCCAAGTATTACAAAATTCTCAAATTTTTTTCCTATCAATTTGCGGTCCATTGTCCGTTACTATAGATCGAGGTATGCCGAATCTACAAATCAGATTTTTTTCAAAAGAAGTTGATCATTTTCTCTTGTGTCACCGTTACAACTGATTCGGGTTCAGCCCATCTGGAATAATAATCCATTGAAACCACCGCGAACCTCACACTCTCTTTTCCATCCAGAAATGGTCCGATAATATCAATCCCCCATTTTGCAAATGGCCACAAGCTGTATACCGCTTTTATTTCTTGTGGATGAATGTTAATACTAGGAGCGAACATCTGACATTTGCAATATTATTTTCGCAAAAGCTATCACATCTTTTTTTAGCGTGGGCCAATAATACCGTTGCCTGATTGTTTTATGAGCTAGTGCTCATCCTGCGGCATGGCTTCTGCATATGCCTTCATGAATTTCTTATAGAATTTTGAATCCCTGCTTTTGCGAAATACATTTGAGAAGGGGTGATGAAAACCCTCTTTTATAGAGCTGGCCATCAATCAGCATGAATCGAGCTACTTGCCTGACCAAACTAACCGCTACCCACGGTTCCTCAGGTTGTTCCCTAGTAGTCAAGTACTTCACAATGATCATTCTCCAATCACTATTATCATCACCCACCTCCTGCCCCCCATTCAACGTTTGATTAATTTTATAATCAAAGGTTGAAGGATAATCAAGTTTGGTAATGATAACTTCATATATCTCCATTGCCCCTGGCTTAATGCTAGTCTTGCCAAGGCATTACCTTGTGTGTTTTTCAGTCGAGGTATTTGATTGATGTATACTTGCTGGAACATTGATATTAAATGAGCCACAATCTTCTGATATAGAATCATCTGCTCTTCCTTGGCTTCATGTTCTCCTCGAACTTATGACACAATTAATTGGGAATCCTAAAAAATTTGCAATTTCTTGACTCTAATAGTTAATGCTATCCTTAGTTCAGTAATCAGAGCTTCGTACTCTGCTTCATTGTTTGTGGCTAAAAAAGCAAATTGTATAGAAGACGTGAACACTTATCAGTCGGGGCTTATTAGCACTACACCTGCCCCGACATCGTGTTTGTAGATGATCTGTCCACATACAAATGCCATGGGTGTTCATAATCCTTTGTCGGATCTTGCGGATAAGTCAATTCCACAATAAAATCAGCAAGGGCTTGCCCTTTGATTGCCGTTTGCATCGCATATGTATTGCTAAATTGGCTGATTTCGAGTGACCATTTCAGCAATCTTCCCGCCATTTCTGGGCGATGAAGAGTTTACCGTAGAAGGAAAGTTGTAAGTACTTCTATGTGAAGATCGTAGAAATATGGTCGTAATTTCCTTGTGCTCATAGCCAGTGCATATACGAGCTTCTCCGTTGGTGAGAATCGTACTTTAGCTTCGTGTAGAGCTTGACTTACATAATAGATTGGGAAATGGAATTTGCCTTCTGCCCGCACTAGTATAGGACTTATCGCCACCTCTGATGCCACATGATATAAATATAATTTTTTGCCAGGTGTTGGTTTGGATAGAATCTGTGGGTTGCTTAAGTATTCTTTGATCTGATTAAATATTTTTTGACAATCGCTCGTCCACTCAAAATTTTCTCTTATCTTCATTGGTTCAAAAAATGGTCAACCCTATTAGGTGGCTACATATCCATGATTGCTTTGACTTTTGATGGATTTACTTCAATTCCTTGCTGACTCACCAAATGGCCTAAAAACTTTCCCGAATGTATTTCAAAACTGTTTTTCTCCGGGTTAAGCTTCATGTTGTATACCTTGAGTATATCAAGTGTTTGAGAAAGGTGTTCAAGATGGTCTTCTTTATGTATACTCTTCACGACTATGTCATCCACATATACTTTAATTAAGTGGCCAATATGGTCATCAAACATCTTGTTTACCAGTCTCTGATAAGTTGCTCCTGCGTTTATTAATCCGAACGACATTCTATCGCAACAATATAGATTCTTGTTGGTATAGAATGTTGTGTGTTCTTGATCATCTGGGTGTAAGACGATTTGGTGATATCCGACGAATGCATCTATAAACGTCATCAGCTCATGTCCATCGGTATTATCAACGAGCTGATCGATATGTGGAAGTGGAAAATTGTCCTTCGGATAAGAGGCATTTAAATTAGTGAAGTCGATACAAAGCCTCCATGTGCTCTTGGACTTACGAACAAGGACAGGGTTCGCAACCTATTGCAGACACAATAGTTCATGTATCAACTTGTTGTCGAGTAATTTCTTAACCTCGACGGTCAGTGCTTCATATTTTTTTGGACCAAATTTCATCTCTTTTGGCGAATGTGCTTCTTCATTAGATCAATATTCAGATGGTGACAAGCGTGCTCTGATGGAATTCCTGTCACGTCTGAATGTGACCATGCAAATACATCAAGATTACTCTTTAAAAACTCAATCATCCCTGTCCAATATGGCTCTGGTAATTTTGATTCGATAAAGAGTTCTAAGTCATCTTTATCTGGTAAGCTTTTACTGCCGTCAATTCTTTCATTGACGTTGCTCATTTTTGTTTTTTCCATCTTGGATCAAGAACAGGCCCGTAAATATTTAGTTCATTTTCGATCTCCATCAGTTCTCCTTCCAATAGTGGTTTAAAATCTTCGCTGAGAAAATTATCTTTCGTTTGTTTATTATTTGATTTTTTTTAGACTCTGTTTCAATTGGAATGGTTACAGCATATTCTTGTTCATGTTCTATCCCTTGTACTTGTTCAGTATATATTTCGACCTCCATTGGTTCTACTTCATTATTTGAAGCATCCAATGTTTGGGGTCTTGGATTTGTACATTGGGATGAACTTTTGATTATATATATTTGTGCTACCGATGATTTTACTTGTAATAAATATTCACGGGCTCTCTTTTGATCTCCTTTTAGTGTACCAGCGCCATTCGACGTTGGAAATTTCAAATAATAGTAGTAAGTCTAACATGCAGCTTTGAATTCATGCAAAAAGGATCTGCCAAGGACCTCGTTGTAGGAGGATGACTGGTCTACAATGAGTCTATTTGCCTCGTTAACCTCCTATCACGATCACTGACCGATACCAGTTTCACAGACAAAAGTATTGTCCCTAAGGGGATTGTAACAGCTTCCCCGAATCCTATGATTACAATATTCAATATAGGATTCAAAATCCTTGATCTGGTCTAAATTACTTTTGAACAGAATATTCGTATAAACTCCAGTATCGACCAGTAGTTTGTGGACCTTGCATTCATTATATTTGCGCTAATGACCAGAGAATCGTTAGGTAGTGTCATGATACCTTCCAGATCTTTTCGCAAAAATGTTAACTCTGTAGTTGGTTTACTGAAGGATCTAATATTGGTTTCTTTAATCTGGTCGATAGCACGTAATTCTTCCTTCTCCAGCCTCTTCAACGGAGGCAATCTTCTATCTATACACCCGCCTGCATGTCCCACCCTAGGCTCTATTACCGAAATCTCTCATACAGGTCCCGGTTGAGGAGGCAGAGCTTATCATTCTCACCGGTTCCTTGGTTTGGTTCTATCACCACCATCAATATCTTCTTCATCTTGCTCTTCTTCTGGCGCTCGCGACCTCTTTCCCGGTGCTTTCTTCACGAATTTAGATAACTTTCCTTTCTCATAGAACTTCCAGAGTTACCTCAACATGTCTCTGCCCTCACTAGTGAAATGCCCTATCGATTGATGATAGGCACAATACTTACTGAAGTTCATCTTATTCAGGTCTTGCCTCTTCCACTGACCGCACTATATACATGGTCAACGGATACTGTTAAAACCTGATTCAATTTGTCCTGGTACTCGTCCTCATCCGTAAAAGACTTCAAATTTCTCGGAGCTCTGTAATCTTTCACACCTTTCTTCATTGTCTTTTTCACTTCTTTGGTTTCTCCCAAAGATTTCTTTAGTGCTTCTTGCATAGCCAGATATAGCCCGGTCTTGTTTATGAATTTAGCATAAGTCTTAAGGCATTCAAGATGCATCTCCTTCCATAGATTAGATCCCTTATCAACCCAGCCATTGTGGCTATCACCTTGGTGTCTTCGCTTACCGGCTCTCCTTCGAGTAAAATCTTGTCAAATCTTTCGAGGAATTGCTGATCGGATTCCTAAGATTCTTGGACCAAATTCACTAACCGATGCTTTTGATTTAAATAAGATGCTGACCCAGAGAAATGGGACAAAAACTTCCGGCTTAACTGTGCAAATGATGTTATCAATGTCGGGGCCATCGACGTAAACCACAGATGAGCATGATCTTCCAAAGTAAGAGGAAAATTTCTACATTGGGTAGCATCAGACGCTTCCATCGAGATCGTGTAATCCGTGTACTAGGAAATGTGCACTTTCGGATCATAAATACCCTCATACAGATTAGCAGTTGGATATTGAATCTTCTACTGAATCTGTGCTGAGAGGATTGATGGAGATAAGGGGGACACTGGTACATGTGGGATGGAATCACTCTTCGGGCATAAGGACATTTTGGCCTGTAAGTCCTCAATTACCTTCTTCATTGACATTAAGATTTCATCCGAAGTCCCACTCTTGGGATGTCGTGTCTATTCTACCTGTTTAGAATGGGCAGGTTCAGCCATTTAGTGGCCTTATGGACTCCTTCTAAACCTAGTCTATCCAACATCGGCCAACAAAAATGTTCACGTATTGAATGCTGTCTTCCTTCATCTGCTTCTAGTGCCTCTTCTTTGAGGGCGAGAAGTCAACATAGGTGGCCCATGTGACTTATGACCTTACCCCTCCGCTGCTTTACTCTGCGGGGTCCTATGACTAGACTCATCGATAATACTCCACATCGCTTCCATGCAGGCCCAAATGATCGGTTATTTTTTATTTTCGATGCCCCTTTCATCTTTTTACTTGTTCACTGTCTGCTTCATTTTCCAGTTTACGTAAAGTGGTTTATTCATGTACTCGTTCTGGTTCTTATCGTATTTCAGACGGTCCTGCTAACCTTTGTTGTTGTTGTTGTTGTTGTAAAGCTTTCAGTATGACCATCGCCCGAGATATATCTTCAAGGTTTTGTAAAAACAGGAGTAATTTGATAGACCTTGCATATAATCCTGGCTAGCTTGTGTAACTGGTAACCCCACATGTTCATTTTGTGGCCTATCTTTTCCAGCATTGTGAAATATAAGCGGTTGTTAATATGCAGGTATTTTTTGAGCTAGATGATTGTTATCCTTCCCTTGAGATGATGCACGAGGTTGTGATATTTCTCGAGACATTTTTTATATTTCTTTTACTTTCAGGCGAACAGCTTATGCAAAATCAAGTAATGGGTGTAAACACTGCACTTGGCGAGCAACTTATTCAAAATTTATCATAGGCGAACAACCTTCACAAAACTGGGGGAATAGTTCTTGTAGGACAAGGAGCGAGCAGCTAGTACACTTTCCCAAACAGAGTGAACAACTCTTAGGAAACTTTTGATTCCAGGTGAACAACCTTCAATATAATCAAAGATTATGAGCAACCAACTCAGTATGCTCCCGGTGAACAGCTCAAAGGATTTCTTGAGCAAACAGGCGAACAACTTCCAAGATTTTTCCAAAATCTAATTCCGAGCTTCACAATTCCAGTAACCTGTTGATTCTATCAAAATCCACCAAACGAAGGTTCGAGACCCTCCTTCTAGCACTAAACTGTTGATGAAATTTTGTCAATCAAGTTAATATTGTGGCTTAGAAGCTTAATTTCACCAACAATCTTGTTAATATTAATTACTAGAATTGCAAAATAATATTTCTGGAAGGAATTTGGCAGAAATTCATTGAGGCGATGAAATTTCTTGCATTTATTATGAAAATGGTGGTATTTATAGGCATTTTAAAAGTAGGAGGTGACATGGATGTTGCAACGCATTATTAAGTGCTTACATGTGTCTCATAACGTGGCTATTACGGGATAATTACAAGAAAAAATGCTGGACAAATATAGATTTGGTTGTCTCTTTGAAACTGGCGACCAGCCTCTTGAGTGGCGAGCAGCTGGTACATTTTCTTCACTGAGAGGCAATCAACTAGCAATATTTCTTTGTGGGAGGTGACCAGCTAATAGGGGGTGAGCAGCTAATTTCATGAGCTGCTCACCACTCATGGAACTTGATGAGCTGTTCACCTTTTTCTGTAATACCTTGCTAGGGTTGGTCACCATCTTTATGATTCTTCTAATTGCTCGCCTTTCTCTTTAATATGGATCATTTTTTCTCGTAATTGCACTTGAACTTCATAATCTGATCATTAAACACTTGCTTTATACATTTTCATCAACATTATTTACCAGATTTATGGCACATCCTATTCGCAGCTTCCTCTAGAGGCGAGTGTTTATGCACTCGCTAATATATTTAATTTCAATTTGGATGAAACATGTACTTTTATATACTTAGACAAAAACTTATATAGAATTTTCTACCGTTAGAATTTCTAAAATCAAACTATAAAATAAATAAATGGACGCGCATGCCCTTCCAGGCAAACATAACTTTTATTATCGCGGGTATGTATCATGTGGCCAAGGCAGAGTTAATTTATTTCCTATATTTTCTTAAACCACATAACTTTTTCTTTTTTTAAACTAATGTATTAGCTAAAGAAAAATTAAGTAATATGATGTCACAAATTTAAAAATTCGCTTACAGACTGTGTTACTATATATATACATGTGTGTCACTGAAAGATAAAATTTGTGTTACTATCATATTAAACGTTGCTATTTTACATATATTCATTTATTTTTATAGAATAAATAATTTTTCATATAAGATAAGAGTAAAATATGTGTTACTATAAGAAAAATATTGTTTTTCACAAATATTTATTTATTATTGTTATAAGATGAATCAATATAACTGGATTTCAAGATGTAATGATTAAATTAAAAAGATATATTTATTCTTATAAAAATATATTTTATCCTTACTGTAACATGCATTTGCACATATAGTAACACATATTTACTCAAATAGTAACACATATTGGGAAGCAAATGTGTGTTACAATTAGAGCAAATGTGTGTTACAATTAGAGCAAATGTATGTTACTATCATATAATATCATTCTTTTTACATATTGTTGGAAGATTTTGCTAATTAGATTGTTTATGTGGCTGATTATCTTATGAAATCTCCCAAATAATAATCAAGATTGGATTATCAAGTGAATATTAAAGTGAGAGAAAGTAGAGAGAAAGAGGGTACAAGAGACCTATTTATATTTTTGCATGTGATGAGGTGGCATTGTTTAAGCTTAAATAACTTAATTAGCTAACAAATGTCCTAACACTTATCTTCTTATACCACCTCTTATGCACTAATTACATTGCTATTAACCTACTATGCCCTTACTAAGGACTATTCTAGGTACTGCTCCCTACTACGGGTAGGAGAGCTCTTCATCCTTGCATTATTTTGGTGGTCTTGTTATTGTGTTGAATGATGGTTTGTAGGTCATCATAGGTGATCTCTTATTCCTTGTTAGAGGCGAGCTTCAGACGAGCTATCTCTCTATTGGTGGAATGACTGGTCAACGGAGGGTGACATGTCTGATTACTCAGGCGAGCTTCTTGGTGAGCTACTGCCTTAAGCTTTTGCTTATGTTGATTATTCTCCATTAGCTTGTCTTTTAGGTCGCCTATCAACATTTTCCCTCAGCTCTCCTATATATGGTTTCACCAAAATACAGGCGAGCTATTTTGGTCTTCCTGGGTGAACTAGTGACAAGGCGAGCTTTATTCTTGGACTATGCAAGCTGCTTTTTCGGCGGTAGTCCTGCAGACATGTTACGGAATTCGAGGTGTTAGCCACCCTTTTACGTCTTTTCAATACTTAAAACGCACACAAATTATTGCTAACTTTTCAAAATTCTTACAAAAAGGTCCCTAAAATTTTTGAAAATTACCTAAGCGTCTTCTTCTTCCTATAAAAGAGAACAACTGTTCCTCATTCACATTTTTATGATATCCAGAATTTCAGAGCATCTTCAGTGTATTTCTCGGCGATTCCCCTTAAGATCTTCATATTCCCGTTCAACTCTTCAAGGTAGTAACATCAATTTTCTTTCCTTTCTTTATTCTTCTTTCAGTTTGTAGTTTCTCTTCTGGTTTAAAGAATTTTACGAGCAACCACCATAATTTCTGATCACCTCCATTAATTCCGGCCACCGAAATTTTGAACTTCTGTCATTTTGTTTATTTTCCTAAAGACCCTCAGACTCCCAAACTCACCCTCACAATCATATCTTCAAGATCTTCTTCATCGAGTCGGACCATTTTGAATAGAGATCCGGGCAAAAGGCCCATGGTCGAAGATGACCCTATCCCCCAATTAAACCCTTGTGATTGTCGAATCAGACTCCGAGGTGACATCCGTAGCTCGCCATATGGCAGGCGAGCTAAGAGGCAAGCTACGTGGTGACCTAGACGAAGTGGTTACCTGTTCTGGGGGTTTTTCTGCCGAGCTTGTGCGTGAGCTGGGTCGTGGTCATGATGAGATGGTAGCCTCTCTACCGAGCTAGTGCACGAGCTTGATGAGGAGTCTGATGACAAAGAGATTACCATAACCTATCTTGAATTGATCAACTTCTCGATGCTAGCTGTTCCGGAACACAATATTCCCACGGTGGTAGAGCACGAGCTCATTTAGGATGATTATGTGGCGAGGTATGGGTCATACTTTCCCACAACTTAGCGAGCTGAGAGGAATGTGGAGAGGGCGACAGATTTTAAGGCAAACAAGGTTGCAAGTGTTATTTTGGCTGATATCCATAACAATCTCTGGAAAAAATATCGGATTCCCTTGGATATTCACATGTACGCCTCCAGACCTAAGGAGCGAACTGACAGACCCCATCCCAGACTTACTGCTATCAGCATCCGCACCCTCGAGGCCGGGGTAACATTGCCCCTACATCCTATCATTGGCCAGTACTTGTTGGATACTAATTGGGCCATCACCTAAATCACTCCCAACGGCTGGAACAACTTATTGGTTGTATTGACTCTCGTTGGTGTTGAGGGTTATAAAAACTGATTGAACACAACAAAGATCAATAGTGTCCTCAACATCACTAAGCAGAGTGAGGAGGGTAAAGGATACTATTATCTAAAAGCTCGGCCGGGTGAGAAGCTTCTAGAGAGCTTGCCCAACAAAATTCGTGACTGAAAGGAACAATTCTTCTTCACCGGGGGAGACTGACAAGCATCCACGAACCATGTGGGCCAAGAGGGGTGAATCATATTCCCTGAGGAGTACATGGATATAAGCCGTAGGTGGATCCTTTAGTGTGAGTGGGTTGATTAAGATTTTCTAATTTGATCAACCCTTTTTTGCAGGTCCCAAGCATCAGATGTGGAGTCATTCCAATTCGGTGATCTCAGAATCATTTGATTTTGTCTACGCTGTTTGATGCGGTCGAAATCGATCAGATAGAGGAGTAGATCATCTGAGCAAAGTGCACTGTAGACGAGCTGCTCTTGTCTACACCTCCCCTCATCATTTGGCTGTGCAAGCTCCCGAGCCACCAGGTAGATTAGTTCACTCAAGCTCACCATATTCCTTTTCCAGTAGTTCGCTATTGGCCTTACTAAAAAATTGGCTTCCGATGTACAGCCCAGGACGTGACTATCTCCATTCCGCCTTTCTATTATACCCTGGTCCAGAAACTTAGAATGGGGCCCTGTCTTGGCGGCTTAGAAAAAAGTTATGACAGCCGCCGCCTCCAAGGGTAAAGCGTGAGGCTCTTACCAAGCCTACCCTCAGAAGATAGCATTGGCCACAAAAGAGGTGGTCAAGAAGGGCGTCGACCGAGCTCCTGTCCCACCTACTTCTCCTTCAGGAGGTCGCCTGAGGAGGGGAGATGGGACCTCGGTCAACGAAGAGGGGGACTGGGTACGTAAGACGGCGAAGACCACTGCCCTCGATTCAGAGTCCAATCGGGCTGGGCAAGCTACTTTTGGCTTCGAGCAAGGGGTTTCTGCCCGATCCGCCACTCCTACTTCTGCGCCGACTCCTTTGCCACCTCCTCCACCTCCCTTTGGAGTTCAGGAGGTGGATGACACACTTCTGGGTTGGGATCCCCCCCGAGCGGGGTAAGGAGTTTGTTTACATGCTCCTTCCCTTTTCAGTAGGTTTGTTTCTTCAAAAATTGTCTAAGTTTTTCTTGCTGGTACTTTGTAGGTATGCTCCTATTAGTCACCCAGAGAGGTGTGAGGTCCTACACTCATTTTCCCGCTCATTTTTCTTCGCTACCTACCTTCTCGGGTAGCTCGCCGGATAATTGAAGAGGTACTCCGACACTGAACTCATTCCCAGTTGGCGGCAGTTGAGAAGCAAAAGCCGGTGGACAACGTCTGGCTAGCTATGCACCAAAATAGCGAGGCCTTGCTCGTGGCTTAGCGAGCTTTGGAGCTGATGCTTGAAAGTGACAAAGCTCGCCGAAAGTTTAACACCTCCTTCTTGTAGATGGACGAGATAAGAAGAAAGCTAAAACAGTAAAGGCCGACATGGAGGCCAAGGCTAAGGCGGCATTGGCGGACGAGCAGAGCGCCCTGATGAAAATTGAGCTACTGCAGGCGGAGCTCACCCGTCAGAGGGAGGAGATGAGGACAGTCCTTGCAGCTGAGCTCGCCCTCAAGGCCCAAGAGTTTGTCGGGGAGAAGGAATTGAATAAGACTCTTCCAGAGAGTAGAATATTTAGTTAGTTAGCCCATAATGTCGGTGATCAGAGCCCGTTTGCCGATGTGCTCGCTCTGTCTCCTCCGACAGGACAAGAGGTTGCTCCCGCTAGTGATGAGCGAGCAACTCTTACAACCAAACCTATTGTTGCTGCGGATCTCCCTACTGTCACAGATCCTGCTCCTGCCTTCACTCCACTGTCTTAGGATTTTTTCTCTTTTATTTTGTAGGAGTTTTAGTAGTTCTCCCCTGTGTGGGTTATCTTTTTGCTTTTGCTTTTGTCTTCAAATATTTAGTTAGTTAGCCCATGATGGCTTTTTGAAGTATACACTCCATGTACTTCACATTCTAAAATTTTATATGAAGTGTGATCCTTCTATTCTACCTTATTTTATCGCTTTGAATGTTATTATCTTGTTTTAGCTCATTTTCCATTGGGTGCATGTTTGTTCTTCTTATGTCACTTAGGACCGCGAATCCGCCCTTTTATAAAGACCTCTTGGACGGTTGAGTTTTTATAAAACGCTTCGTCTTAGATATTTTGAAATCGTCTTTTTAAAAAAAAATTCTAAGACTAGGCAGTGGGTTTTTAGTAATCCTTTTTGTAGGACACTTCACAACGCTTAGCGCATTAACGACTTTTGCCTCAAGGTTTGATAACAACATTTCGGGGCTTCGCCTTTTGCATATAAGGTTTGAACAGATATATCTTTACCAAACACCTCCTTTATTAAAAAAATGAAATACAGACTGTCATCACCATTCCTGATGCGAATCTCTGTTACCTATTTACAATCTATTGGGTCTACTTTTTACAAGTATTAAAACTGAATTCCTACTACTGATATTATTTCTTCAAATGGGCTGCATTCCACGTATAAGATGAATTTTTCCGTTCAATGTCTTCCAGGTCGTACGTCCCATTAGTCCTGCTTGCAGCGACTTGGAACGGCTCTTCCCAATCAGGTCTAAATACTCCTAGCGGTGTTGCTAGTCGCTTCCTTAGTACTAGCTCTTCAACCTTGAATTTTCTGTGGCGCACTTGAGTGTTGTAATATTTCTTGGCCCTTTGTTTGTTTCAGTAGGTTTGTTTCTTCAAAAATTATCTAAGTGTTTCTTGCTGGTTCTTTGTAGGTACGCTCCTATTAATCACCCAAATTGGTGTGAGGTCCTAC
Organism: Prunella vulgaris; assembly: GCA_026898435.1. NCBI lineage: Eukaryota > Viridiplantae > Streptophyta > Magnoliopsida > Lamiales > Lamiaceae > Prunella > Prunella vulgaris. The sequence continues at coordinate 40,564 of JAPKLY010000863.1, read as the reverse complement.
ACTCATTCTCCCGCTCCATGCTGCTCATTTCTCTTTATGACCTACATTCCGGGTTAACTCGCTGGACAATTGAAGAGGTTCCCCGTCACTCAACTCATTCCCAGTTGTCGATAATTGAGAAGCAAAACCCGGTGGACAATGTCTGGCTAGCTATGCACCACGCTAGAGGGCCTTGCTTGCGGCTCAGCGAGCTGTGAAGCAGATACATGAAAGTGACAAAGCTCGCTGGGAGATTAGCGCCTCCTTCTAGTAGATGGGTGAGATAAGAAAAAAGCTGAAAAAGCAGTGGCCGACATGGACGCCAAGGCTAAGACGGTGTTGGCGGGCAAGTAGAGCGCCCTGAAGAAAATTGAGATACTGCAGGCGGAGCTCTCCCGTTAGAGGGAGGAGATGAGGGCACCCCTTGCATCTAAGGATGACGAGCTCGCCCTCAAGGCCCAAGAGTTCACTGAGGAGAAGGAGTTGAATAAGACTCTTCGGGAGCAAAACGCCAAGCTGGGGGAGGAGGTGCATTCTTTGGCCCTCCGAATATCTGATCTCCAAACCCAGGTTGACATCTCTACATCATCGGAGACTGTGGAGACCGTGAAGGTCAGTACTTCTGATTTTGGCTTCCAGCTGTGCCATGCCGAGACCCTCAGAGCCTATCGCTATGCCGTCAACCACAACGAGAACGTGTGGGAGCTCTTCAAGAATGAATTTTGAGAGTTTGTGGAGTCCACCATTTTTCCTCCCGGAACTATCGCCGAGGTCGGGGATTTGGCCGCCCTCGGCATTGACTTGAGCATCATCCCCCCACTGTTAGGATTACACTGGGCGATGATCCACCTCTGAAGGGTGAGGGTGTTGACAAAGAGGTCAGCATAGGTGACGGTGAACTATCTATAGAGGAGGGTGTGCGAGGTGTCGAGCTTACTCACAAATATGTGGGCGAACTGACAGACAACATCCCGGTGGATGTTGGTGACCTGAGCCCGTTCGCTGATGTGCTCGCTCTGTCTCCTCCAGTAGGACAAGAGGTCACCCCCGTTGGTGATGAGCGAGCACCTCCAGCCACCGAACCTACTGCTGCTACGGAGCTCCATGCCATCTCAGATTCTGCTCCTGCCTCCGCTCCACAGTCTTAGGAATTTTTCTCTTTTATTTTGAAGGAGTTTCAGTAGTTCGCCCTTGCGTGGGTTATCTTCTTGTTTTTGCTTTTGTCTTCAAACATTTAGTTGGAAAGCCCACGACAGCTTTTTGTAGTATACACCCCATGTACTTCACATTCGAAAATTTTATATGAAGTGTAACCTTTCTATTATACCTTATTTTATCACTTCGAATGTTATTATCTTGTTGTAGCTCATTTTCCATTGGGTGCATGTTTGTTCGTCTTATGTTACTTAGGACCGCAAATCTGCCCTCTTATAAAGGTCTCTTGGGCGGTTGGGTTTATATAAAAACGTTTCCCCTTAGACGTTTTGAAATCATCTTTTTGAGAATTTTTTCTAAGACTGGGCAGTGTGTTTTTAGTAATCCTTTTAGTAGGATACTTCACGGCCCTTAGCGCATTAACGACTTTTGCCTCAAGCTTTAATAATAACATTTAGGGGTTTTCCTTTCGCATATAAGGTTTGAACAAATATATCTTTACCAAACACCTCCTTTATTAGAAAAAACAAAATACAAATTGACATCAACATTCCTGATGTGAATCTCTGTGACCTATTTACAACCTATCTATTCTATATTTTACAAGTATTATAAGACTGAATTCCTACTACTAATAGTATTTCTTCAAATGGGCTGCACTCCATGTATAAGATGAAGTTTTTCCTTCCATGTCTTCCAGGTCGTACGTCCCATTAGTCCAGCTTGTAACAACTTAGAACGGTCCTTTCCAATTAGGTTCAAATACTCCTAGTGGTGTTGCTAGTCGCTTCCTTAGTACTAGCTCTCCAATCTTGAATTTTTTTTTGTCGCACTTGAGTGTTGTAATATTTCTTGGCCCTTTATTTGTAGGTCGTATTTTTCAGCTCTGACGAGGCTCGGGTTTCTTTGAGCAGGTCTTTTTCTACTACCAAAGCTTCATTATTAATTTCTTCGTCATAGCTTGTGACTTTCCATGTCTAATTTTGACCTCTACTGAGATCACTGCTTCTGTTCCGAATGCTAGGGAAAAAGGCGTCTCTTCTGTGCTGCCTCTGTAGGACGTTCAGTAGGACCATAACACTTCAGGGAGTTCGTCAGTCCAACTATCCTTTTTATCCTCCAAGCGTATCTTAAAGATATGTTTAAGAACTTTGTTGACAGCTTCGACTTGTCTGTTGGATTGGGGATGGTAGGGGGCCGAGTAGTGCTTCTTTATGTTCCAGGAGCGGCAAAATTCTCTAAGATTTTGCCCGTCGAACTGCTTTTCATTATCCTTTACCATAGATTGTGGGAATCCGAATCTGCAGATCAGATTTTTCCAAATGAAGCTTATCATCCTCTCATGCATTACTATTCTCAATGCCTCAGCTTCAGCCTATTTTCGGTAGTAGTCAACCGCAACTACGATAAACTTAACACTCATTTGCCAGGTGAAAATAGGCTGATCAAGTCGATACACCATTTTGCAAAAGGTCATGGGCTGAAGATAGATTGAGCTGATTAGCTGGAGTATGGATGTTAGGCGTGAATAATTGAGACTTTCGACATTTTTGGGCAAAGCTGATAACATCTTTGCACAGAATAGGCTAGTAGTATCCTTTTCTTATTGTCTTATATGCTAAGGTCTGCCCCTCAGCGTGATTCCCATAGATCCCTTGGTGAATCTCCTCTACCACCTTCTGCCCTTGTTTGTCTGTTAAAAATTTAAGTAGGGGTAGGGAGAATCCTCGTTTGTATAGGTGGCCATCTATAAGTGTGTATCTGGCTGGTTGCTTTACTAGCCGACTAGCTATCCATACATTTTCTGAAAGAGTTCCATCTTCTAAGTATTTTTTTATGGGAGCTTGCCAGTCGTTATATTTTTCTTGCCCCCCACTCAAGGTCTGACTTACTTTGTAGTTAGACATTGAGGGATTTTGCAGTTTTGTTATGACAACTTCTATGAGCTCCGCTTCTCCATTGCTTGTAGCTAGTCGGGCTAGTGCGTCTGCTTGCGTGTTTTCCAGCCTTGGAATTTGTTCCATTTATACTTGCTCAGACAATGATATGATATGTGCTATTATTTTTTGGTATAGTGCCATCTGCTGGTCCTTGGCTTTGAACTCTCCCCGGACTTGGGATATCATTAGGTGGGAATCTCCCAAGATTTGAAGTTTGGTTGCCCCCACAACTAATGAAAGCCTAAGTCCTGCTATTAACGCTTCATATTCAGCTTCATTGTTTATTGGTTTGACGTCAAATATGATCGCTGAAGTGAAAATTTTTATCTGTCTAGGCTTATAAGTACTACACCAGCTCCTACTGCAATGCTATTGGATGATCCATCGAGGTACACGTGCCATGGGAAAACACGTCCCCCTTCAGATCTTGTGGGAAAGTCAATTCGATAATAAAGTTGTCGAGAGCTTGTCCCTTGATTGCTGTTTGGGGGAGCGTAGGTAATTCCATATTGGCTAACCTCTAGTGACCATTTGAGTAAGCATCCAGCAGTGTCTGAGCGGTATAGTATCTGCCTTAGTGGAAATGTAGTTAGTACTTCCACCTTGTGTTCGAAAAAATATGGCCAAAATTTCCTAATACTCATCACCAGGGCGTAGGCTAGTTTTTCTGTGGGCGAGTAGCGCAGCTCTGCTTCATGGAGTGCTTAGCTCAAATAGTAAATAGGTAGGTGTGTCTTTCCTTTTGCTCGCACCAGCACGGAGCTAATGGCCACTTCAGATGCTTCAAGGTATAAATATAACTTCTATCCTGGTACCAGTTTTGATAAGACTTGTGGATTGCTGAGGTAGTCTTTTATTTCCTCGAACACCTTCTGGAAGGTGTTCGTCCACTGGAAGTCTTCATTCTTTTTCACCATTATTGATTCAAAGAAAGGTCTGTTCTTATTACCGGACCTGGAGCCTTTGGACTTTCTTCACTGAGTTGGGTGGCTCCATCACTTGTATGCACTTCACCTGGGCCGGGTTGACTTCGATCCCTCTTTGACTCACTAGGTGGCCTAGGAATTTACCCGAGTGTACTCTGAAGCTACTTTTCTTGGGGTTTAATTTCATGTTGTAGGTTCGTAGGATGTTAAATGCTAGCCTGAGGTGCTCCAGGTGATCCTTCTTCTTCTTCTTCTTCAGGCTTTTGATTACGATATCATCCACGTACACATCCGCCGTATGTCTGATGTGTTGGTCAAACATCTTTTTGACCAACATTTGATACGTAGCTCTGGCGTTAATGAGTCCGAATGACATTCTACTCTAGCAATACATGTTCTTGTTAGTGTAGAAAGTTGTATGTTCCTGGTCATTGAGGTGCATCGCTATCTGATGATAACGTGCAAAAGCATCCATGAATGTCATTATCTCATGTTCTGCAATGTTATCCACTAGCTGGTCGATGTGTGGCAGCAGAAAGTTGTCCTTTGGGCATGCCGCATTGAGGTCTGTGAAGTCGATGCACAACCGCCGCGTCCCATTTGATTTCTTCATGTTTGCCAAAAATGTGTAACATGCAAGTGCACGTGATCGTAGTAGGAGTAGCAAGGTAACCAAGTTTAATATCAAACACAGGGAGATGGGAGATTGTTGCATAAAATTCAAAACTCAATAAAGCAATAAAAGGGGAATGGTTTCTTATCTACTAAGCTTGTCAAGAATAGTAAACTACCTATCACCTTTTTGCGAAAGTGAGCAAGTGGAGAGAATATGCATTAGTGTACTATCCTATGCTTCATATGGTGTTGTATCACTTAATCATGCAATGGTCAATTGGATAATTAATTAGGCAAGGCCTCATTAAGGTGCAAGGGTTTCCCTAATTACACATTAAAGCTCTAATTGTAGTGCCTATTCACTAAGAGCAATTCTCATTGTCCTAGGAATTCCATCAAACACCTAGCATGCATGGCCTAATAATAAGAATATTAAGGGAAAGCTTCAATGCTACTATCTTGTTAATTCCCTAATGGCCCAAACAATCAATTAAGCATGCAAAGTATTCATACATATCATCAATCATAAGATCAACAATCATAAGATCAACAATAACACCATATTACTCCATAGGAATCATAGACAAATGGATAAAAGTATTAGCCCATGGCTAATTTGGGCAACAAATGAACAATTAAGCTAACTACAATCATCATATCAATGAAAATGAATAGGAATTACAAAGTCTTACCTATTACAAGAGAAATGGGAAAGCTACTCACTACCTTGAAAATCTACCAAACGATCAGCCAATGGAAATTACAATTCAATTAGTCAAAACGAAGCTCTTGATGTGACGAGACTGTAGGAATAAATGGATCAACGATCCGAGCGGTGGATCAAAAGTAATCGACAAAATCGTGTGAAGAAATCTAATGAACCCAATTAGTAACTTCCCATAACTTCTAAGAATCTAAGAAAAGGAATTGGAAAGTGAGAGCATGTCCTTGGAAATCTGAGATTGAAGCACTTATAGTACACTCCATGCATTTACCAAGATACCCTTCATTTAAACGCGCAAAACACGACTTTAACCCTGAAAATCCGAAAATAAGGCAAACAGCGCGACCAAGGCCTTCACCTGTCGACCATGGTCGACATCTGGCTCATATGCCGTGTGAGCCAGAACCCAGGCGCGCGACCAAAGGGGTTCCGGTGTTGACCAAGCGGCTCGGCTATCGACCAAGGGCATTTTCGTGCCGATCAATCTTTGACTTCTCGTTTTCATCATATCTTGAGTTCTAGAGCTCCGATTGACTTGATTCTTTTTCTGTTGTGACCCTCTCTTTGAAATCTTCGACATGGAATATCATTTGCACTAAATGGCTTGACTCCAGAAATCTGGACTTTTATCAAACTTGCTCGTTTCTTCCTTGTTTTCACCTACTATCACAACTTTCTAGCCAAAAAGGGTTAAATGCACAATATATAGCATAATAGGGTCATATATGAACATAAGAACATCAAAACCATATAGAAATGGATGCAAAAAGATGCAATTATGACCCTAATCACTTCACCAACACTAGATTAGCCACCCATTAGGGACATAACGCCTCTTGTATGAGCTTATTGTCCAGCAGCTTCTTCACCTCCACGGTCAGAGTTTCGTACTTGTCTGCACCGTACTTTATTCTCTTTTGTCGGACATATTTCCTCCTGGGATCGATATTTAATAAATGGCAAGCGTGCTCTAGTGAAATTCTCGTCATGTCTTCGTGGGACCAGGCGAATACATCCAGGTTGGACTTGAGGAATTCTTCCATCTTGCTGCCATACAGCTCTTGCAACGCAGAACCTATAAAAAGTTCTAAGTCACTTTTGTTGGGATCCACCTGGATGCCTCTTAGCTCCTCCAATAGGGTAGCTCTCCTCTTATTGCTTTTCCACCTGGGGTCCAAAGTGAATCCTTCCCAGCACAACTCATCCTCTACCAGCATAGGCTCGTAACCCATTCGGGGTTCGAGATACTCATGTTCCCCTTGTTGATTTGTAGATTCGGGGACTACGTTGGACTCCTGTCAATTTGAGCCTGCAGGTGTGTATGTTGTCTGGTCATCGCCTATCTCCATAGGTACTGCCTGTTGGGGGTCTTTTTGTTGGGCCTGGGCGATCTTCAGTTCTTCGAGTTGGTTGTCCACCTCCATTAACTCAGGTTTCACCGAGATGACGTCTAGAATGTTGGGCTCGTCGGGTAAGTGTTGTGCTTCTTCTTTGTATACCAGTACCTGTGTAACTAATTTTTTAATTAATAACAAACACTCTCTAGCTTTTTTCTGATCGCCCTTTACAGTTTTGGCACTTTTAGGAGTTGGAAATTTGACACAGTAGCAGTAGGTAGAACAGGCTTCTTTGAATTTTGAAATAAAAGGGAGGCCAAGGAACCCGTTATAAGAGGACTGCTGGTCTACAACTAGAAAATCTATTAGCCTAGTGAGTCTCTTTTCCAGGTCCTTGGCCGATACAAGTTCAACAGACAACCTAATCATACCTAAGGGGATGGTTACAATCCTCAATATACGACTCATAATCTCCTAGCTGATCTAGGGTACTCTTGAAAAGTATGTTGGTGTAAGCTCTAGTATCCACGAGCAGACGGTGGACCTTCGTGTTTATTTTCCAACGAGTCGTTATGGGGAGTGAGGTTTCCTTCGTGTTTATTAGCTCTGTGGTAGGTTTGGAGTTGGTTTTAGAGCTTGATCCCACTTTTTGTACTTGATGAATAGCTCACAAGTCAGCCTTCCTCTATCTTTTTGACGCTGGAGGTCTTCCATTAGTAACTCCACCAGCCGGTTCGACCTGTTCCTCCAATACTAAAATTTCCCTGTTCAGCTCTTGTTACGCAAGAGGGGTGGGAGATCCATGTCTGTTCTGCCTAGGTCGGCGATCTTCTCATCTTCATCTTCCGCCTCATCAGTATCCTCTTGCCTAGCTTGTCTTTGTCATTTTACGGGGACTTTCTTGAAAAAATTCACCCAATTTGCCATCTTCATAAAACTTCCAGAGCTGTTTTAGCAGGTCCCGACACTCACTAGTGAAGTGACCTATACTCTGATGGTATGCACAGTATTTATTGGGATTGAGCTTGATTCGGTCCTGCCTGATTCTCCTTGGTTAGTTTAGCATTGCTCTATCCTTCACTGCTATAAAAACCTGATTGACAGAGACATATAATACTTGGTTTAGCTTTTCTTTCTACTTCGCACTGTCTCCGAAGGATTTCAAATTCCTTGGGGCCTTATACGTGCCCCCAGCTTTCTTACCCCCTTCTTTCTTTTCTTCTGCATCTCCACATATCTCTTTCTGAAGGGCCTCCTGCATAGCTACATATACCCCTGCCTTGTATCTAAACTCCGTGTATATCTTTGGACAAGATAGGAGCATCTCTTTCCATAGATCCATCCTCTTTTTCAGCCTGGTCATAACTACTACAATCTTTGTGTCTTCACTCACGGGTTCCCCTTCTAGTAAGACCTTGTTGAATCTCTCAAGGTATTGCTGGTCTGAATCCTCACTTCTCTGATTGATATTGGCCAGTCTGTGCTTCTGGGTGAGGTACATCCCACACCCCTAGAAATGTGAGAGGAATTCCCGAGTGAGTTGCCCGAAGGACAGTATCAATCCTGGAGCTAATGATGAGAACCATCTCTAGGCCTGGTCCCCGAGAGTAAGTGGGAAGTTTTTGCACTAAGTAGCATCCATTGCTCCCATGGAGAGCATGAAGTCAGAATACTTTGAAATATTTATTTTCGGATTTGACTCTCCTTCATATAAGGCCATCGCCGGTAATTTTATTTTCTTTTGCACGGGAGCTTTGAGTATGGTGGATGCCAGTGGGGATACAGAGAGTGTGTTGGTGTTAACTCCGTTGTTTTTAGCTACCACTTGCATTTGCAGCTCTTCAATGACCTTTTTCAATGTGGCCAGCTCGTCATTGTGGACCTCCTGTGGAGGCTGTTCAAAGTCAGTGTCTCTTATGTGAGCACGACCCTGCAGTCCCTCGCTTTGGGGTGAACCAGCTGTGACTAGCTAGAATTGTTAAGCTCCATTGGGACCGACCCTATAGAAGATTGGCCTTCGTAGCCTATCATGAGCTGACCTACGAGGAGGTAGCTCCGAATCATCTTGCCTTACTGGGAGCATTAGTGCTGTCATAGGTTCTTGCGTATTTTCCTCGTACCTTCTACCCAACCTTTCTCGGATGTTGCTCCGGGGTTAGTTAGTGGTGGAACCTTCAGCTTGGCTCCTAGCTTGCCCACTTTGGGACCCGAGCCTTTCTCTCATTCTGGCTTTTCTGGCGGCCTGCTGGTGGCGAGATCTTGCATTGCTCACCTCATGTTTGCCCCGTAGCTTGCCAATATATCTTTTTTCGGGGAAGACTGGGAATGCCTTGTATCACGGTCCTGGGCCTGTGCCTGTAGGACCTGGTTGTACAGCAGAACAACTGGCAGCGAGCTTCTGTTGCTTCTGGACTTCCTTGAGTAGAGCGATAGTTCGCTCTAACTCGTCTAGATTTTGGAGCACGGACTGTACCACTGGGTCTAACCCATCTTGGAGTGGGAGTGGTTCCTATGCTTGACCACCAGTTCGCCCAGCAGCTCGCTGTCTGGAGGTCACTCCATCAGCTTGATCTCTACGGGGTCCTGGTCCTCTCCACCTTCTAGTTGTGGACGAGGTGTAATTGTTTTCTCTAGACATTGTTTTGATGGCAGGTTTGTAGTCCATCTTTGATTAGGGTCATAATTGCATCATTTATCATCTATTTTGGTGTTATATTGATTGGTTTATGTTCATATTTGACCCTAATATGGTATAAATTATGCTATTGACCCTTTGTTGGCAAGAAAGTGTGCTTTATAGGTAAAAACAAGCAAAAATGAGGAATTCCCGACTATAAGAGGTCAAAGGATGGGATCCGAGCTCATGGAGATGTTTATAATACTCAATTGGAGACCCTAGGAAGATTGGACGAGCCGCGGGATAAAAAATGCAAAGTCGAAAATTGGATATCGAGGTTACACTATGATCGAGCGCACCCATGCATATGTCCGAGCCATACCCCTTCTACGATCGAGCAAAATTCACCTGTTCAAGTTGGGACAGCTGCACTCGACCACAGAAGGAGGCCGCTCGACCAACCATGTCCGAGCGCGACCATGCCTACACCCGAGCGCAGGTCTGGAGTTGCACAATTTCGAGGGAATTCTCGTCCTTTCTCGCGTTTAATGAGGGATATAATGGTCCAAGAATGTTGGGCACTATAAATACTCAAGGATCAGATTCTCAATTCATTCATTCATTAGACTTTTCATTATTCCAATTTTCTTAGATTAGTTTAGAGAGAGAATTACGTAGTCACTTAGTGGGTTATTAGATTTTCTTAGACTTCTTTCTTCCATAACTTTTGATCCATCCATTACATCTTTATTCCGTTTGTTCCATTAGCTTAGTCTCTTTATTAGCTACGTTTCTACGGTTTGATTTATATTTTTGAGCTTTGGATAAAGAGTTAGCATTAGGAGGTTTGTAGCTTGTACTTCCGTTCTTCTTCATTTGATAAGTTTCTCTTTAATTCTCTTGTTTTAATATTCAATAATGATGATTAGATTGTTAATTGTTGATTTTCATTTCCAAATAGCCATGGGCTAATCTCTTGTTGCATGGTTGTATGAATATTTTGGTGAATTTAGTCTCTTGTTAATCTTATGCATGAATTCGTGATCTTGATGTATTAACTCTCTTATTAATGATTTGTATGAATGCTTGGCATGTATAATTGGATAATTTGAGCCTATATGGATTAGCAAGACATGAGAATTGAGCTTATTCCTAGAATCTCTTATGTGAATTTTATGCACACCAAGTGTTTGATTAATGACTTTTATGATCAATGAGAATTACATATTAGCCTAGACCTCTTAATTAGAGTATTAGGAGTTGTGGAGGGATCTAGACACCTAATAGAGCCCTTTAGCTTATGTTGTTAGAGAGATCTAGACACTAGTTTGAGTGATATCTTGATTAAGACACCAAGAGACCTCTTGCATGCTAGGATGGATAGGACACTAGGTGAACCATAGTAGGAGTACTTCCATGCACACACACCACATTTGCTCATCTTGTTATAAGGTGATAGTTAGATTTACTTTACTTGTGAAGTAGATAGAAACCATGATCTTTTTCTTGTTTTCGTTGCTATCCACCTTTGTGAACACTCAATACTTGCTTGATATCGCATCGTTTCCCTGTGTTCGATATTTTAACTTGGTTACCTTGCCACGTCTACTACGACCACGTACACTTGCGTGAGACACAATTTTGGCAAACAGTCTTCAATAAATTTCCAGCAAAGGTAATGAAGGTAAACTCTTTACTAGCCTTTTATGTGAGTGATTTTTCCAAAATTTTGGTTTGATCAACTCAACATGCATGTATTTAGAGTTTTCTTGTTCATGAATTCTGAAAAATTTGTTTAATTTCTTCAAATCTGTATTCTTCACCCTACTCAAGAACACTCTTAAATCTTAAAACCTCTCTCCTCACTTTTAATTAATCGAAGGTTCATGCCCTCCATCTAGCGCCAAATTGTTGGAAGATTTTGCTAATTAGATTGTTTATGTGATTGATTATCTTATGAAATCTCCCAAACAAAAATCAAGATTGGATTATCAAGTGAATATTAAAGTGAGAGAAAGTAGAGAGAGAATTCTTTGTTGTAATAATGAACTTAGAGTGAGAAAGAGGGTACAAGAGACCTATTTATATGTTTGCATGTGATAAGGTGGCATTGTTTAAGCTTAAATAGTTTAATTAGTTGACAGGTGTCCTAACACTTGTCATCTTATTCCACCTCTTATGGACTAATTACATTGCTATTAACCTACTATACCCTTGCTAAGGATTATTCTAGTTACTGCTCCCTACTACGGGTAGGGTGAGCTCTTCATCCTTGCATTATTTTGGTGCTCTTGTTATTGTGTTGAATGGTGGATTTGTAAGTCTTCATAGGTGGTCTCTTGTCCCTTGTTAGAAGCGAGCTTCAGGCGAGCTATCGTGCGAGCTATCTCTCTATTGGTGGAATGCTTGGTCAACGGAGGGTGACATGGCTGATGACTCAGGCGAGCTATTAGTCGAGCTTCTTAGCAAGCTACTTTGCCTTAAGATTTTGCTTATGCTGATTATTCTCCATTAGCTCATCTTTTAGGTCGCCTACCAACACATATATTTTATTTATTGTTATAAAATAAATATTTTTATATAATATAAAAATTAAAATGTGTGTTACTATAAGAATAAATATTAGTTTTTCACGAATATATTTATTTATTTATATAATATTATATTTTATATGATAGTAAAATGCATTTGCCCATATAATAACATACATTTGCCCATATAGTAACAATAAATGAGGAGCAAATGTGTGTTACAATTAGAGCAAATGTATGTTACTATCATATAAAATATTATTCTTTTTACATATACCCAATTATTTTTGTAGAACATATAATTTTATGTAATATAAAGAGTAAATGTGTCTTACTATAAGAATAAATATTAGTTTTTTACAAGTATATTATTTATTTTTATAGAAATAATTATTTTTTCATGTAATAACACATTTAAAATAGTAAAAATTGTATTAGTACATGATTTAATAAACCTATATTTGAAAAGGATGATGAATAAATAAAAAACACATATTTATTCTTATAAAAGCTCATTTTATCCTTACAGTAACATATGCTTGCCCATATAGTAACACAAAATGAGGAGCAAATGTATATTACAATTAGAGCAAATATATGTTACTATCATATGAAATATTATTATTTTTACATATATTCATTTATTTTTATAGAATAAATATTTTTATATAATTTAAAGTCAATACACCAATTTCAAATAAATAAAAAATAAAACAAACTTAAAAAAAGCGGATTGAAATGACATTAGCGAAATATTATCATATACATTTCTGTTAAGCCATCAACATATTACTATATTTAAAGCATGATTTTATTAAGCCATACGCAGCAAAATGACATCAGTGAAATATGAAAGCAAGGGCAGTCCAGTCTTTTCTTTTAGAAAGATTACTATATAAATTTTTATGCAAGTGTTTCTTTTATACTTATAGATAGTTTTTTGTTCAATAATTATGTAAAACGTTCTCCAAAATCTCTTGACAGTTTGCTGGAATGGCGGTTTATTCCAAATTTTGAGTTCCAGCAATTCCAAATTGAATTTTCTAAACTAGAAGTTGTTGTCGAAATAATAAATCATGCCTTCACACATGGCACTGGCCGTACTTTACTTTTTATGTGTATGTATTATCTTATTTATTTATATTTATTTTTTATTAAATATAATTACTGTTGGTCCATTAAGTGGTCAAGGTCTAGAGGGGTGAATAGACCTTGAAAAACAAAAGACAAGTTTTCAAACTTTTCAATATGGAATTCTAGAACCTTACAGTAGCCCTTTTAAGTTTTAAAAATAGGAAGTCTACAAGAGGTTTTTGGACCATAAAGGTTACAGCTGTGGACTCAAGAAGTCTACAGCTGCAGAGTTATAAACTTGCAAATAAGATAATCAACTTGTAGACAAAATATCAGAGGGGTTCTCACACTTAAAAGTGTATTGAGAAACCTCTAATGTGCAGCGGAAATAAGTGTAATTGTTAATGAAAAACAATATGAACAAACTTAACAGTTGAGTGACTTAAAGAAGTCTACAGCTGTAGAGTCCAGTTCCTTTGTGAAAAATACAAAGTTTTTATACTTGAATTTTAAAAGAATGATGAATGTAACAGTAAAGATAAATATGCAATACAGAAAATAAATAAACAACAAAAATAAATAAAACAAGAAAAGAGCAGAATTTATAGTGGTTCAGAGTCTATGAATAAGACATCCAACATCCACTGTTACACCACTCAGGTACATATTTCACTAAGAATAGATCACAAAGATTAATACAAGTATTTCCCCCTCTGAACTAGATTCACTCAGATTTCTATTTTAAATAAGAAAACACTAACCTATTCACTCAGAATAAAACAACTCACAAAGAGTTAAAGAACATCATAAAGAGATATCTACACAAAATAAAAAAAATAAAGTGTGTGTGAGGGAACAACAACAAATGTGATTCTTTCTAAGAAAATCCTAGCTAACTATCCTATGAATAACAAGGAATAACAAAGAAAATAAGCTCTCTCTCTCTCTCTCAGATTTGTTGGCTGTAGACTTGCTTAGGTTGAATGCTTGAATGCTTGAATGCTCAGGTTGTTGTTGTTGCTTTCTCTGATAACTTCCTCTATTTATAGATGAAGAGGTGTGTCTTATCCGTTGGAGAATTCAAATTTGAATTCTGGATAAGGCTCCTCTTACTCTCTATAGTCTTGCACGTGTGAAGTGGTCCTCATCCTTCACACAAAATTGTACTGGATGTATTATTTGTCTTCATTCATATAATTTTGGTTGACTTTGATTTAATCTTTATTAAAGTTCCAGATTCTTTGATATAAATTCCTCTTAAGTACTTTATAATGAGTGCATAAGTGCTTCACTAATTTGAGCTTAAGGGTCTTGAAAATCTTCATTATGTCTTGAGCTTATACTTCAGTCTTCAACGGTTATATCAGCTGTAGGGTCTTGAACTTTACAGCTGCAAGTTCCTGAAATTTAGAAACTAGCTGTAAGAATAATATTACAGTTGTAAGGTCATGTTTGGCTGCAAACTGATCAAATATACAACTGCAAACTTTCCTTTCACAACTATAACTTCCTTAGCCAATTTTCTTGTAACAAAGTATTAGATTCAATTTAATAAGACTACATGTTTTGCACACATCAAAATCTAAACAAGGTCTTTAACAATTACAATTTTTTTAATGGTTTATTACAATGGAGTTCACCATTTTGAGTCAACTTTAAAATAGGTTCTAAATTTTTTTGTGTTTACAATAAGTTCGCTAAATTGTGTATAAATATACTCCCTCTCTCATTCATATCTCTCTCTCATACTCTCACTCTGTCTTTCCCCATTGATTTCAAATTTTGAATTATGCAAAACCCACTCACTCACTCCTCTCTCACACACCCTTCAATCAAATAAAAGTGATGGCGACAGGCGACATGCAATGGTGCCTTCGTGATGGGCGATGGTAAGCTCACGATGGGCGACACGTTATACGGTGGTGCAATGACGATGATGGGGAGGCCATGGTAAGTAAAAGATAAAAAATTTTATTACAGGGGGAGGGTTTGTTTTTATTTTATTTTTTATGAAAAAATTGATTTGGGGGTGTTGGGATATGTATAAGATTATTATTTTGCAGACTGGTTCAAAAGTCTACGTATTAGGAGGCTTAAAATAGCTGCCAAGTTAGTTTGATTGGCTACATACCAGTTGAAGATCAAAGACTAACTCGTCTATGAAAAAGCAACTAGACTGATGCCTAAAAGATAAATACACCCACCAGTAGATAAATGAACCATCATGTGCCTAAGTCTAACTAAGCTGACTTAAGGTACAAGTCAGGAGAGTTTCAACTATGCTGAAGAAGTAGTCCGAAGCATTTAATGTACTATGAATTTAATGGAGTTAATTAAACTCGTTAAGACCAATTAAATGCAACAAAATAAAAGTTTCAAGTCACATGAAGAGTTGACAATAGACTTGAAGAAAGCCGTTTGACACCTCTAAAACTTTCAGAGAAAAGCCAATGAGAAGCAACCACCTATATAAGAATCTGACAATAAAGCTGACCAACAAGACAGAGTCAAAGTCAGAAGCAATATAATCCTATGATGGCACAAACTACAAAGACGACTTCATAGATTCAGTATGCATTGAATGGGCATTTCACTAATTAATGCTAAGGGTATCTTCATGAAGATTAAAGAGATGTTACTCCAACAAAATAACATAATCTGAAAGATCTCTTTCCAATGGGAATTTTTCAAATTATGTCTATAAATACAGAAACTCAAGAAGAGAACTGGTTACAGGAAACTTATGAAGCAAATGTGAAGCAAACCTCAAGAACTCAAGTGTTGGTCCCAAAGGCAGGTTTTAAAGAAGGAATACCCTGAAACAAGTCTAGAAGGGGGGTTGAATAGACTTGTAGGGATTCAAAACCTTTTTCAAGTTTTTGGCTTATTTCAAAATCAGCAGACTACTTGAGATAGTCTGAGTTTGAAAATTGTGCGCTGTGAAATTTTGTGCGGAAATGTTTTAGTGAAAACCGGTTTTAGGTGATGTGCACAAATAAAGAACAGAAAATAAGAATGCAAGACACAAGGGATTTATAGTGGTTCGTAAGAAAGGTTCTACTCCACTCTCCACAATCCAACTGGAATTGTGGGGCTCTCCACTAACTTTACTCACTCACTCACAAACTTCGAGAGTACTACTCTCTTACAAACAGTCAATACTTAAACAACGATCGACTTCTAACAACTTCTACAAAGCTTTACAAAAGATAAGTATGAATGTAGGGTGTTGAGTGCGAGTAATGATTTTGACAGAGTTTCGGCAAGGTTGAAGTGCGTGTAAATCCGATACTGAAATCATCACTGTTACTCTAATTTATAGGGTCAAATAACTAGCCGTTGGGATGGACTAGAAATCTGAGATCCTATAATCTCGTATTCAATCAATTATTGAGATTGATTGAATCTCCTTCTTAATTCCCGTCAATCTTCGCGATCTACAATCAATCACGTTTGTCCCCTTGATTGATTGATCTTCTATTCTGGGAATCCCTTCCTTTTGTCGCAAGTCAACCCTTAGAGTGATTCCGAAGAATCTGGGCGGAGCACAAGACCTCAACTGATCTGTCTCCTCAGCTGGTGTACGGTCTGCTGGTACTTGGACCTCAGCTGATGTGCAAGTCTGCTGGTGTGCACCTCAGTTGGTCTTCTGGACATCATCTGGAAACTCTTGATCCTTGGTCCTTGTCTTGTCTGCGACGTGCTCAGCTGATCAGCTGATCTTCTGATGTCAGCTGATCTTAACTCCTCTGATGTTCTACTCTTGATACTCCAATGTCAGCTGCTCAAGTCTTCTGTCTTCTGGAATCGGCTAAGTCCTCAAGACCTTAGCTGGTCTTCTTCTCTATGATAGCTTCAGATCTTCTAGGCAGCAAGGTTGATTCCTCCTTACTCGAACCTATCTAATCCTAACTACTCATCAGCTGACTAACAGGTTCAGCTGGTCCTATTACAAGCTGATTGATTTATTATATCATCAAAACATCTAACAAGAATATCCTAACAAATTCCCCCTTTTTGATGATATCAAAACCAACTCAGCTGATCTCAATAGATAAGCATATTAAAATCAAGATCAATAGGACAGAAAAGAAGATCTTTATATAAGATCCCTTAGACCGAATAATAAATGCAGTTGACAACAAGAAGTTGTCTGGAATAGTAAAACTTCATTAAGCAAAATCAGGAGTTACTAATCAGAATAGAGACCTACCCACAGCTGACTCAGCTGGACTATTACACAAGAGGTTTTCTGCTGTCAATAGACACTTGCATCCAGTCGAGGAACCTCTTCTCAATGTTCTTCAGAGCAGCAACAGAGGTATCTGGAAGATCTAGAAAGAGGCAAGTCACTATCTGCAACCATATCTTCTTGATTTCTATCCAGTCAATCTTCCCATTAACATCAGTTGGTGTAGGAAAATACTCTATCTCAGGAAACTCCGGCTGAACATCCACCTTGAGCATAACTTCAGTGATTGCCTTAAAGAAGATTGGAAACGTCCCTTTAGCCAATCTCTGAATTCTGCATTTTTTTCCCTTTCTCCTCTGGTATCCTCTCCTCTGAGAACGTAGAAATGAATCATGAGCCTTGCTTTAATCGTCTTCCAGAGATCCACAAGCTCAGCTGACAGTTGATTGTAAAACCAGTCAATTGGTCCGTCAACCAAAGGTTCATTTGGATCACGTACATACTTTCCAGCCTTTGATCTGCTACCCTGAGAAACCATCTTCCCTTGTTTCTTCAGTTTCCTCTGATAGCGTCTCTCCAGCTCATCATTCATTTCCCTCTCATTCCTCTTGTTCCTCTCTTCTGTAATTCTTTGGCTAGCTTCTCATCTAGCTCAGCGTTCATGACACGCTTCTTCTTCTCTCTTTCCTCAGCTACCACTTCTTGTCTCTGCAAAGCCTCAGCCATCCTCTTGTCTCTTATCTCCTGAGCCTTCTGCTGTGCTATACTTCGAGTATTAACATATTCTTCAACATTTTGGATCCTAGCTGACAACACACCATTGTTGTCCAATAGCAAAGCCCTCAGAGATTCCATTTCGGCTTTCAAAGAAGCAGTCTCAGCTTGTAGAGCAGCGATATCAGCTGAGTTCTTCTCTTCCCCCTTTTTGATATCATCAAGAGCAGATGAAGAGGGAAGGGAGGTGGGAAGCTTATCAACAACAGCTTGAAGGTCCTCCTGGCCATTTTTGCACTCAATAACTTGTCTTTCCAGATTTTCAGTCTTCAGCCTGATCCTATCAGATTCAGCCGAGAGAGAGGCAGAAGCATCATCGAGGAATGCCTTGGCAGTGTCTTTGAACCTTTGGCGAGTGTGAAAAAACTCCTTCCTGGTGACATACAAGCTGTCCTCAAGAGTATCTCGCAGCTTGTTCTGATGGTCCAGCAACACTTGGTGGACATGCTGTTCAATCAGCGAGGGGGCAGCAGACTTGGCAGCCAGCAGAGTGGCTTTAACCTCCCTGGTATGATCATCGAAATAGCCTTTAAGTTGATCTGAGATATCAGGAGTTACCTGATCAGCTGGGTTGATCTCACAGTTTGCTGCAGGAGGAATGAATTTTGACTCCACTGTTTCCGGGCAATCCAGCGCAACCCCACCTTAAGCAGCAGGGCTCTAGCTACCTTCTGAAGACCCTCGGGTGTAGTCAGCTGGGATGGTGCCTTAACTTCCAAGGCATCCATCAAGATTTCTTCCCACTCTGTGAAGGCAGCTTCACCCATTTCCTTCACCAATTCCAAAAAGAAGGTAACGGGTCCCTCTCTCGCCTGAGCCCAAGCAAGGCCATCAGCCAACAGGTCTTGATAGGCTGGGTAGGAGTCGAGCTCTGGGATGTATAGGATGATGTGGGCTAGGGCAGTGATGATCATCCCTCGTTCAAGAGGCCCTTTTGAAAGAAGGTGGGATAAGCGAGCTTGTTGAGCCATTTCAGTGGGGGAGTTGGGGGTTTCAAGGTCAATGGGTTCATTTTGAGATGGTTGGGGATCAGATGAAGGCTCACCAGGGGCAACTAACTCCTCTGGTTCATTGGCAGCTGGGATCTGTGTAGGTTAGGGGTCAGCTGGGGGAGTGGATTGGGCAGATGTTTGAGGGTTTTGGGAAGTGGATGTGTGAGGGGGTCAGATGAGGGAGTAGGTTGAACTGACCTGATTAGTGAGGCGGCAATAAGTGTACTTGCTGGTGATGTCTCTCTGGAGGACTGAACCACTTCAGTCTCAGCAATGGATGGCTCTGCAGAATTCTCCTTTTCTGGATCAGAATCAGGGGCAGAATCCTCCTCTGATCTAGTTGCCTCTGCTGGCTCCTCTTCTACATCAGTTGACTCGTCAACCAGCAGAGTATCTTTCTTAGCTGATGAAGTAGCAGCTGTGGTCCTCTTCGTTAAACTGCTTAAGGGAGCAGTATCATCATCATCCTCATCATCAAAGGACAGCCTCCTTTGAACAGGGGTAGTATCCTTCTTAGATTTCTTCTTCTTCCTACCCTCTCCAGCAGGCTTGGTAGCCTTTCTCTTCTGCTTCTTCTTGGTACCAGCAGAAGGACCTGGAGCAACAGGATCAGCCTCTGCATCTGAGTCAGCTTCCCCTAGACTCTCAAAGCTGTTTCCCTTGAGGATCTTGGTGTGACTGTAGTTTTCTATCCATTGTTCTTCCCACTCGTGATCTGACATCAGATGATTTAAGATTGTAGAAATCTTAGTAGCAAACGAGCACTTTGACTTCAGCCTGTAGATTGGCCGACCATTCACAAACTCACTGTCACATCACTTGGACTCCTGTCTCAACCTAAACCATAGCAGACCAACCAAGTCTGCTTGTGCCCTATCTAGTATGGTGCGAGCCAAGTTTGGTCAAGGCATACAAACTTCCCTGCTTTGTAAGGATGACCTTATTGACCACATCCATCAGAAACCTATACTTCCTTCGCAACATATTCTTCTTCAGATTGGTCGTCTTGTTTCTCTGACTATTCCTTGCCATCATCTGGAACGTGATCAAGTGTTCAGACTCCTTGTAGGTGTGGGGAAGAACACCAGTTGAGGAAAGCTCAAAGATCTGAGCAGCAACATCCTTGGATAACGCTACAGGCACACCATCCACAAGGGATCCAATAGTGTTATCGCTGAACTGGGCCTTGAGTAGAAACTGATAGGCATAATAGTTCAGAGACTTGTTGTCCAAAGGCAGGGTGGACACATAGGTTCGCAGGTAGTTCCGCTGGACAAGATTCAGCATCTCTCTTATTTCAGGAATCCGTGTTGATTCGAAATCAACGCACATCTCAGCATACATCTTCTCGAGCATCTTCTTCAAAGACTTAGAATCTATAGTTATCTAGTACAAGATATTAGAAGCACAAAGCAATTTTGCAGAGAATATAGAGAGATAGAAAATTTGGAGAGGAAAGGTTTTTCAAGAGGGGTTTAAAAGGTATTTATATGAATCGAGGGAGATGAGCAGTTTTTAAAATAAAAAACCGACCAAACGATCGTGGGAGAATCGTGGATGGGCATATTGCATCACATAGATCAATGGTCCAGATTTCGGGAGCTTTGAAATAATTTAGAGGTGATGCGTAGGTGTCAGGTTTCGAAAAGAGTTGGCCACCGAAAAAAGTCCGCCTTTTGGTAAAAAAGGTAATGATTAAAGTATTTGAGAGATAAAAGGGGCGGTGAGAAATTAATTACCTCTGACACCGGGTTTTGAAAAAGTAATAGATCCCAAAATTTTCGAAATTGAAACGATTTGATTGCCAATTTTCTAAAATAATTCTAGAAATTATGGATTTATTAATTTTAGAAAAGATTTTTAAAATTTTTCAAAACTGAAATCGAAAAACATAGAGAAAAATACTTATCGAATTGCTGACGTGGCGGGGTCAGCTGATAAGAAGAATTCTCTTGAAAATCTTTTTTGCTAATCTGTGTCCTCTAAGCCAGCTGACATGGGCCAGCTGAGGTGAAGTGGTCTTGTCTGACTCTTATGTCTTATACCTGAATCAAGTTAGAAATAACAAGATAGAGAAAATACACAAAGAAGTAAGTAGACATACCAGTTCAGCTGATGTAAAGATCAGCTGAGTACTTCAGCAGATTCCCCCTCAGCTGGTTACCAGCTGACCACTTAGAAACCTTTTATTCCCTTTCTAAAGAATTGCCTCTCCATCTACCATTCCTAACTCAGCTACCAAATCTCTGAGTCTTACCTCTGCTAAAGGCTTAGTAAGCACATCTGCTCTCTGCTTCTCTGTATGGATCTTCTCCATCCTGATGTCTCCCTTCTCAGCATGGTCTCTAAGGAAATGATGTCTTATATCCACATGCTTACATCTGGTATGGAGAACAGGATTATGAGTAATGGCTATTGCACTTGTGCTATAACAGAAGATAGGTATTTCTTCTGTGATAACATGATAGTCCCTCAGCTGTTGTCTGATCCAGAGCAGTTGAGAACAACAACTACCAGCAGCCATGTACTCTGTCTCTATTGTGGAAGTAGCTACTGAGGTCTACTTCTTGGAGAACCAAGATATCAGCTTACTTCCCCGAAACTGACATGTGCCAGAAGTTGATTTCCTATCAATCTTGCACCCTCCATAGTCAGAATCTGAATACCCACTCAACTGAAGATTATCATCAGCAGGGTACCAGAGTCCTAGATTGGAAGTACCCTTCAAATACTTCACAATCTTCTTAGCTGCTTCCAGATGAGATTTCTTGGGGTTGACCTGAAATCTTGCACACACTCCTACTGCAAAACTTATATAAGGTCTGCTGGTAGTGAGATACAGCAGAGAACCAATAAGTCATCTGTAATGTGTCTGATCCATTTTCTCACCAGCCTCATCTGGATCCATGCTAAAGTTTGCCATCATTGGAATCTTAGCTTCTCTGCTGCTACCGACTCCAAACTTTTCTATCAGAATCTTGGCATACTTAGCTTGGCTGATAAAGGTTCCATTGGACATCTGCTTCACCTGAAGTCCAAGGAAGTAGGTCATCTCCCCCATCATGGACATTTCAAACTTCCTAGTCATCAGCTTGCTAAACTGATCACACATCTGCTTGTTGGGGGAGCCAAAGATGATATCATCCACTTAGATATGCACCAAGAGGATATCATCTCCATCGTCTTTCCTGAACAAGGTCTTATCTATCTTCCCTTTGCTGAATCCACTATCTAGCAGGAACTGTGATACAGTATCATACCATGCCCTAGGTGCTTGCTTGAGTCCATATAAAGCTTTCTGCAACCTATACACCTTGTTCCCAATCTCAAATCCTGGTGGCTGTTCCACATATACCTCTTCTGCCAGGATTCCATTTAGAAAAGCTGACTTGACATCCATCTGATAAACCTTGAACCCTTTGAAAATAGCATAGGCCAGAAACAATCTGATGGCTTCTAGTCATGCCACAGGTGCAAATGTCTCATCATAGTCAATCCCCTCTGACTGTGAATACCCCTGGGCTACTAGCCTTGCCTTGTTTCTCACCACAACATCATTTTCATCCTTTTTGTTCTTGAAAACCCATTTAGTGCCTATGACCTTCTGATGTTTGGGCCTCTCCACTAGAGTCCAAACTTCTTATCTTGCAAACTGGTTTAGCTCCTCTTGCTTAGCTACAATCCAAATTGGATCTTCAAGAGCTTCATGGATATTCTTGGGTTCTATCAGAGACACATAACAGCTGAACAGAGCACCCAAGTTTCACTTTCTTCTGATCTGAACACCCACACTTGGATCTCCTAAGATCTGCTCAGCTGGGAAATCAGATAATTTCTTCTTACCCCTCTGAGGTGCCATGGTCTGCTCCTCTTGGGTCTTGTCCGGTATTCCCCCTTGGTTAGTGTCGGAGTCAATGTGCCATCATCTGGTACTGATGAGGGCTTATCTGCTGACTTGGGCTCATCATCTGAATCTGAGTCTGATTCTATCCTAGGTACCACTACCTTAATCAGATCCATCTTGTCTGACAGATTCAGCTGATCCACCTCATCTGCTAGCTTCTCTTTGTTGTACTCATGAAAAGATTCATCAAATACAATATGGGGTGTCTCATCCACACAAAGAGAGACCTTATTAAACACTCTATAGGCTTTCTTACTTCCAGAATATCCTAAGAATATTCCCTCAGCAACCTTAGCATCAAAAGTCTTTAATTTAGTCTTTCCATTGTCATGGATGAAACACCTACACCCAAAAATATGGACAGAGGAAAGGTTAGGAGTTTTACCTTTGTACATCTCATAAGAAGTCTTGACATGTCTCTTGACTGGTAGACACCTATTTTGGATTAAGCAAGCAGTGTTGATGGCTTCTGCCCAAAATCTTTGAGGGGTGTGATATTCAGCTAACATGGTCCTTGCTGCCTCCTTGAGGGTTCTGTTTCTCCTCTCAGCTAACCCATTCTGCTTAGGTGTTCTGGCAGCTGATGTCTCATGCTGAATACCATTATCCCTGTAGTAGTCAGAAACAACAGAGTTAAGAAACTCAGTACCTTTATCACTTCTGATTCTGACTATGCTGAGGTCCAGCTCCTTCTGAATCCTCTTGAACAACTCCAGCATCTTGACCATAGTCTCATTCTTCTTGAACAAGAACACTACCCAAGTGAATCTTGTATAGTCATCAACAATCACCAGTGTGTACTTCCTTCCACTGAAACTAAGAGGAGAGACATGTCCAAACAAGTCCATATGAAGCAGCTGGAGTGCCTTTGTTGTTGAAGTACTCTGCACATCCTTAAATGAGGCTTTCGTCTGCTTTCCTTTCTGATAGGCATCACACTTTTGCTCAGATGCAAACACCTCATTTGGTAGTCCTCTGACTAGACCCTTCCTTGCAACCTTGTTGAGAGTCTTGAAGTTCAGATGACCTAATCTCTTGTGCCAGAGCCAGCTGACTTCTGATGAGCTTTTAGCAACCAAACATGAATCAGCTGGACAACTTGCAAAATCTGCAAGATACATATTACCTCTTCTGAGGCCAGTTAGTAGCACCTACTCATTTAAATCATTAATAACAAGGCAAGAGTTCTTAGAAAATATTACTGAATACCCCTTGTCACAGAATTGGGATACAGACAGAAGATTGTGCATAAGCCCTTCTACATAGTAGACTTCTTCAACTCTTGTTCCTTTGATCAGCAGGGTGCCGACTCCTCTGGTGACTCCAAAGTTGTTGTCACCAAACACAACTCTAGGCCCATAAAGCGTCACAAAGTCCTGGAGGAGATGCTTTTCGAAAGTCATGTGTTTTGAGCATCCACTATCAATGTACCAGACATGGCCCTTGGCTTCTCCTCTCTCTATTAGGCTAGAGTTTGCCTGAAATTAAAACTCAGGCTTTAGGTACCCTTACTTTGGGTCCTGATTGGTTAGTTTCCACTTTCTGGATCCACAGGTAAAGATCATCCTTATGAGGTTTAGGAGATCTTAACCTTCTACCATATTTGTCCACAAAGATCATCTCTCTCAGAGGATCTCTTCTGGGGCGATGAGTGATAACAACAGGTTTGTAGATGGGCTGCTCAAAAGGATAATTTTGGCTTGAGCCTCCGAATGACTCATATACTTTAGCCGGTGAAGGCTTGCCTACTTTGGTTACATTAAAAGTAACACAGGGCTGTGGTCTGTTTCGCTTGGGCTTACTCTACTGAGATGGCCCAGGCTTATCATTCCTCTTCTGATGCTGCTGAGGCCTCCTTGTCTTAGCAGAGCTATGACTTGGATGCCTCTTCTGGTCTTGGGGCTTCTGAGCTTTGGACTTATGTTGGTTATCAGCAGGCTTCTGAGTTTTAGTACTCTTCTGCTCTGCTGAAACCTTGTGATCTCCAGCAGACTTCTGAGCTTTGGAGCTCTTCTGTCCAGCTGGGACCTTTTCTGTCCCTCTGCTCTTTTGCCTTTCTGATCCAGATGCAGGCTCAGCTGGCCCTGTACCCTTTCGAGGATCCCTAATTAACCCATTGTCACCTTTCTTCTTCTTTTGTGGTTTGGATTTGGGATAACCAAGACCCCTTTTGTCATTCACAGTTTGTGAGGACTCAGCTATTTCAGACACGACATTCTTTGCCTTAGTCAGCTGGTCCACTTTCAGCTGAAGCTGCTGTGAATTTTTGATTGTCAGTTCATTCTGCTTGAAGAGTTCATCGAACTTAGCTGTCAGCAGATTATGTTCTTCACTCCGCACAGTGTTCTCAGAAAGCAGTTTTTGTATCAGCTTCTCATGTTCCTCACACTTTGCTATTAAGTCAGCAGACTTGTTAGCATGTGAGTCATAGGATAACACTGGTAGTCTATCACTTTCCAGATCCTGTCTCAAGCTTAGAACTTCAGCTTTCAGGCTAGAGTTCTCCTCTTCCAGCTTAGAATAAACTTTTAAGGAGGATTGGAGATCAGATAACAACTTGTGTATATCTAACTCCATATAATAGGTAGAAGAGCAGGATGAGCTAACAGAGGGGGTAGAAGAATTTACCTCTTCTACCTTGGCCATAAGGCAGATGTCTTCCTTTGACTCAAAATCAGATGAAGATGAGGATGAGATGATGTCCTGCTTCTCCTCCTCTGCCAGCAGAGCTCTCTTGTCAGTAAATCTATGATCTCTCTTGATCCTCTTCTCTTCTCTCTCCCTAGGTGTGAGTTGGGGGCAGTCATAGCTGAGATGCCCTAGCTTGTTGCAAGAATACCAAACACCATCTCCTTCTCTCCTGGGACTTGGTTCCCTCCTTCTCTCTGGAGACTTGTATCTGGTCTCCTGCTCATCTGATGGTCTTCTGGAATCAGATGACTTCTGGTACCTCCTGGAAGAATCACCCTTGTTCTTCTTCCAATGGGATCTGTACTTCTGGAACTTGTTTGACATCTTGTCAAACTTCTTGGTTAGCAAAGCAAGTTGCTCCTTTAAGCTCATGTCCTCTGGAGTAGAGGACTTCTCTTGACTATCAGCTACAGTAGAGAAGGCAACATTTTTTGCAGCTGATGATGATGATGGAGTCTCATCTTCTTGATCCTCTTCTTGAATATCGAACTCATGTGCATTCAGATGAGATAACAATGTATGGCGACTTGTCTCAGATAGATTCTTTGTCACCTTGATCACAGTCACCTTCACTCTCCATCTGGGAGTGAGAGATCTCAGAATTTTGTTGTTAATCTCCTTCTCCGAGTATTCCTTTCCTAAGGAGCTTGCCTTATTCAGAATGTTTGTCAACCTCATATCCAGCTGATCGATTGTCTCATCAGCCTTCATCTTGAATGTGTCAAAAGTGTGAAGAACGGCTTGGAGCTTATTCTCCTTTATTTGATCACTCCATTCACACATTAAGGAGAGCTTCTCCCACATCTCCTTAGCTGTCTTGCAGGTCTTGATCTTTTCAATATATTCCTTTGACAATGTCTCGATTATTTCAGTTCTTGCCACTTAATCTAAGTTGAAGAATTTTCTCTCAGCATCATTCAGTTCACTCTTCTTCTTTTCTAGCTTCTTCTTTTCACTGATTTCTGCCTCTGGAGTCTGGCCATCACTTACTCCTTCCCAGTAAAATTTGATTGGCCCTTCCTCCAGAACATCTAGCATCTGATCATGAATGGCTCCAAGATGATTCTCCATTCTGAATTTCCAGTAGTCATAATCTTCAATGGAAAATTCTGGCAACTTCCTCGTCTTGGATCCACTCTTCTTGTATGAAGCCATATCTGCAAGTGGTTAGTTAAAATGCACACAGAATTTTCTAAAACGATTTTCAGGGATCTATCCAGGTGACCACCAAAAGCTTTCTCAGGCTGTGGTCTTTGGACACACAACTCTGATACCACTTGTTGGTCCCAAAGGCAGGTTTTAAAGAAGGAATACCCTGAAACAAGTCTAGAAGGGGGGATTGAATAGACTTGTAGGGATTCAAAACCTTTATCAAGTTTTCGGCTTATTTCAAAATCAGCAGACTACTTGAGACAATTTGAATTTGAAAATTGTGCGCTGTGAAATTTTGTGCGGAAACGTTTTAGTGAAAACCGGTTTTAGGTGATGTGCATAAATAAAGAACAGAAAATAAGAATGCAAGACACAAGGGATTTATAGTGGTTCGGACGAAAGGTCCTACTCCACTCTCCGCAATCCAACTGGAATTGTGGGGCTCTCCACTAACTTTACTCACTCACTCACTCACAAACTTCGAGAGTACTACTCTCTTACAAACAGTCAATACTTAAAAAGCGATCGACTTCTAACAACTTCTACAAAGCTTTACAAAAGATAAGTATGAATGTAGGGTGTTGAGTACGAGTAATAATTTTGACAGAGTTTCGGTAAGGTTGAAGTGCGTGTAAATCTGATACTGAAATCATCACTGTTACTCTAATTTATAGGGTCAAATAACTAGCCGTTGGGATGGACTAGAAATCTGAGATCCTATAATATCGTATTCAATCAATTATTGAGATTGATTGAATCTCCTTCTTGATTCCCGTCAATCTTCACGATCTACAATCAATCAAGTTTGTCCCCTTAATTGATTGATCTTCTTTTCTGGGAATCCCTTCCTTTTGTCGCAAGTCAATCGTTAGAGTGATTCTGAAGAATCTGGGCGGAGCACAAGACCTCAGCTGATCTGTCTCCTCAGCTGGTGTACAATCTGCTGGTACTTGGACCTCAGATGATGTGCAAGTCTGCTGGTGTGCACCTCAGCTGGTCTTCTGGACTTCATCTGGAAACTCTTGATCCTTGGTCCTTGTCTTGTCTGCGACGTGCTCAGCTGATATTCTGATGTCTGCTGATCTTAACTCCTCTTATGTTCTCCTCTTGGTACTCCAGTGTCAGCTGCTCAAGTCTTCTGTCTTCTGGAATCGGCTAAGTCCTCAAGACCTTAGCTGGTCTTCTTCTCTATGATAGCTTCGGATCTTCTAGGCAGCAAGGTTGATTCCCCCTTACTCGAACCTATCTAATCCTAACTACTCATCAGCTGACTAACAGGTTTAGTTGGTCCTATTACAAGCTGATTGATTTATTATATCATCAACACATCTAACAAGAATATCCTAACATCAAGGAACAATCTCAAACCATTTAAAGAGCACTCGAAATACCTGTAGTTTCTTAAATATCTCTATATTAAATTGAGTTCACCTGTATCAAGCTTAGAGTGGTAGTCCAGACCAGAAACTTGTACTTACTTATAAAGGGACATCTCAACCTAGTTGGAATCCACTCGAAACCCAAACTCTACAAAGTTAGGTTGAGAGTGAGTGTGACAGTAAGCTGAGTAAGTTGCTCAATCTGAAATTTTGTCAGTACTAGGACTCGGGATAATCCTAGGGATCAAGACTTTGTTGTGTTCTTGATCAGTGTACCTTGACACTATAAACCAATAAATTTCAAGTTGAAAAAATTCCCCGATTTGATCAGGAAAGTGGATGTAGAAAAGTTTAACTCAAAACTACTATAAATCTCATGTGTTCTTTACTGTTTTGTTCCTTTTTTGTGTGTAGTTTTTCAAACTTTTGCAACTATTTCTCATGTGCTTTAATTCCGTTGTAAAAGGTCAAGATTGATATTTATCTGTTGATAGGGCACTTAACCTTTTAGTAGAGAAGCTATAAAAAACTTAAGGCCCTCTAAGACCAACAGGGTACGTTGAAGTAACTTGTGAGTCATTGTGTTTCTTAGAAAAGGTATTTTCTACAAAAGATTGTGTCCACAAATGTATTCCCCCATACACCTGTTTGCTTAATTTGGAACCAACTTGAGTTTTTCTCTATTTTTTAATTCAAGGCGGTGGGGTTGATTTTGAAGGCGGTGGTGGTTTTTTTTTTTTTTTTTAATTTTGTAGATTTAGGGTGACCACTGAGGGCTGAAAAAGATGGGGAGAGGGGTCCAATTTTGGATTAGGGCTTCGATGGGGAGGAGATATGGTGCGATGATGATTGGGAGGGGAGGGGTGCGACGAAGATGGGAGACAGGTGAGGTTGCTGTTGGCTTCTATTTTTTAAAAATTTAGACGGTAGTGGTGAAACGGTTGCTGTTGGTGGACGAAGAACAGATGATGGTGGAGATGGGTCGAATGGCGGCCATTTTCAGTCTAAAGAAAGGGTTTCGAACTCCGGAAATTGAGTAAAGGCAGTGACGCTAAATATTTCTAGCTTCAAGATGATTATTATTATTTTTCGGCGAGAGTAGTTTAGAGCCATCATGATTGAATTTCCAGTGATGTCCAAAGGATCTAGGAATCTTCAATTGATGGATATCACTGATTTTGTGTGAGAGGTGACGTGATACGGTCAATTTGCTTTAGTTTCTTCAGATTTCAAGCAATATGGAAGTTGTGATAAAAGGAAAACCATGTTTCTCTTATATCTTTGTGCAATAAAATTGTGGATTAATTTTTGTATATTTGTGGATGAATTATGGTTTTGGTATAATTGTGGATTAATTTTGTAAATTTATAAATGAAGAACATAAGTTTTCTCATTTTATTTTGTAAATTACAAGCTTGTGCAAAGTTCATTTCTCGTTTGTGCAATAAATTTTTTGTCTGTTAGGCTAAAAATGAATAGGTTTGTGCTAAGTATATTTCGTTTCTGTGCAATAAACTTTATGTCTACAATGCTAAAAACTAATATATTTATGCTAAGTATATTTTCACTTTTGTGAAATAAAATTTATGTTTGTTTTACTAAAAATGAATATGTTTGTGCTAAGTATATTTTTGCTTTTGTGCAACAAAATTTATGTCTGTTGTGTTAAAAATTTGGCTCGTTTGGGCTAAGTATACTTTTTGCTTATGTGCAATAAAATTTCTGTCTATTGTGCCAAAAATTTGGTTCGTTGTGCAATCTAATTTAACTTGTTTTGCAAACAATTTGTTATGCATGTTGTGTAAAACTTGCAAAATTTATGTCTGTTGTGCAAAAAAAGTTTTGTTTGTTGTGTAGATTTATGCGTATGTGCAATCGAGTTTATTAATGTGTGCAGATGAACATATTTGTAAGTTTGACTTTTAGGTGAACCTATTTTAAAGTTGACCCTAGATAATTGCACATATAATACACTTACATACACAATAATTACAACTAAAGTGGAACAATTACGAAAAATAAGAAAGACATTAAAATAGTAATTACATAAAAAAAATATGACTAAATATACTATTGGTCCCGAAACGAGTATAAATTAGTGTATGGGGAGGAATACACTGATATCAGATTTTTCAAAACTTTTGGAAAATACTCTTACAAAACTCATTTAGAAAGATCCTGATAGTACACTTTGAACTGATGGTCTCAGGGGCAGCAGAGACGGATCAGTCAGGAGTCAGATAGGCTGAGTTCTGAGTGTTGTGCTCTCGAAAGCTCAGTAGAGATAACCCACCTACTGATCGCTTAAATAGCTAGTCAGTTGAATAGCTATCTCAGTAAGCTAGAGTTACGTGCGGAAATGAGCCCTTAAGTTCTACTCGTTTTAATGTCCTAAAATCTGGTTTCCGTTTTGCTTAAAAAATAGTTGTTAAGGCTGGTGCACTGATTAAGTGTCAGGAGAATTGATTTCTTCTGATTTGTAAAACGATGCTGAATGCTCAATTTAATATTATGACAATTATTATCCTAAATAATAAAGTAAACCAGCACTCAGGGGCATTTTTAACGTAGTTCAGAGATAACCAACTCCTACGTCCACGACCTGATTTAACAGGATGCAATTCTCTCGACTGAGGATTGGTACATGTGTTTTAACGTGCTAAGGTGCACGAGTAGCCTCCTTACTCTCTTAGGAATTTGATCCCTGGGCGTTTTACAAGTCTCAATCTTTCCCACTAACCTTCTCACACACTGAGGGGTTTGACTCTCTAGTTTCCAACTAAGGGTGTTAGTCCTAGCAATCTAAACAATGCGGATAAGGACTGTGTTGGTCCCTAAAGAAGACTTTGAGTCTTCTTGTTTCGAAAATCAGCTGACTATAAAATCAGCTGAGTGCGCAGTGATCTTAGTGCGTGGAAACGTTTTTAGATAAATCCTTTAAATTAGTGCAGCAAGTAGCAGCAATAAAATAAAGCAGATAAAAACACAAGATTAATAGTGGTTCGGACCAACTGTCCTACATCCACTCTCCTTAATCCAACTTGGAGTTGAGGGGCCTCTTACTCACTTACTTCCTTCCTTACAACCTTCGAGAGAAAACTCTCTTACAACTTGTTAGTGCAAAGGCTGCAACTAACTAATCGAATTCTATAAAGTCTTACAAATGAATAACAAAAGTATGAACAATGTTTGTGTACAGAGAAAAAAATGTAGCCTATCTGCTAGCGTAATTGCGCGTAGGATCGTTGTTATTTTTCTCTCTTGTACTCATATTTATAGGTGTAAAAAACTAGCCGTTAGAGTTGGCTAGAATTTGAAATCCCTATAAATATATAATCAATCAATCAGAGTGATTGATTGATTCTTGATTTCCAGGTTGATATCTTTCCATCTTGGCTTTGATCTTCAATCTGATTGACTTGATTGATTGCATATGATTATGGAAATCTTCTAGCCGTTCATGTGATCTTGTCCTCTTGACATGATTGACTTCCATAAATAGATCTTTTATGCAACAGCTTCAGACGACCTCAGCTGCTGCTGGTGTTCCTCGTCTGATGTGTGCACCTCAGCTGACCTAACCTCAGCTGATCTGACATCAGCTGACCTGTCCTCAACTGATGTCTAGCACCTCGGCTGACTTTCCTCGTCTGGTCTGATCTGACCCCAACTGACTTCCCAAGGTCAGCTGGTTTTAATGTCATCAAAACATAAGGGATTTTCCAACAGACTGTCAATCTAAGCAAATACAGAATGATTCCTACTACAACACTAGGGAAATTTAATTGCAGAGTGTTGCCTGAAGTATGCTTTGAGCACTTGGAATCTGGATAATTTCGTCACTTGGAAATTTCCCGTAACCTTGAATGAGTGTAAGGTCTTTTGTATTTATAGAGAGGTTTGAAATAGATCTGTTGGAGGAGATCTTTTCAAATCTTTCTATATTAGGTAGGTGCAAGCCAACTTGTACTTGATTGACTTTTCCCTAAGCTAAAAAGGGAAACTCTGTGGTCGCCGCCTGCAGTTCTGAGGAATAATAAATATGGCGCAGACTCCGTATATACGTTGTTGACATCTGATTAGCTGTTCTTTCAAAGGGCTAGTTCTTGATATGACTTCATGCTTCCTCGTACATTTAAAACTCTTATTGTCTTGCACTTTACTCAGGTCAAATGTTTGTCTTATCCGGAGCTGCTGACATTCCTTTTGTCCTCAGGTGTTAACATGATTGTTAACTCCCATTACTTTAGTAAGAATTTCATCAGGAACTTATGAGTGTCAGTAGATGATCACTCAGCCAGACTACTCAGGCTACGTCTGCCTTCACTGAGTGAATCCTGTCCTGAGCATGCTTAGGGTACTCAATAGGAACGTCATCAGTGGGAATCCTCATGATTGTCTTCGACTTCTTCAGGATTGATCTTCAAGTTCTTCAAGATCAGCTTTCAGGTCAGATGACTTGAGTTGTCTTCAGTGCGAACTCTAACCTTCAGGCTTGAACACTCTTTTGGCTTAGGATCTTTGGGACGTCTCCATCAATCTTTAGTCTTCAGTGTGTTCCCCATGAACTGAGTACCTATGAATAGAAAATCTACTCTAACATTACTAGTCCTGAGCTAATCAATCCTGACCAACTATACTAAGGCAAATTCATCAAGGGTTTTGGGATCTGAATCAAAACACTCAGATTGTATCCCAACAATTTCCCCCTTTTTGATGATGCCAAAACCCTTAACAATATTCCTAACCATCTATACATAACACTCACATGGATCAGTACATTCAGTTCAGTATCCTCTAACACTTGAGGTACTTAGTCTATAAGATGGAAACAAGGAAAGGGTCAGTACAGTTCTTGAAAAGGTGCAGAAAAATAAATCAAGAGTCAACAAGTAGTTGACCACATAAAGTAATATGTTTCATTGATATTCAACAAAATTACAGGGGTCCTGAAACTATTACATAAGATCCTGATCTATTACATAATCATTCTACGTCCCACTGATCCAAAGGGACTCCGTACTTGTTTAGTACACGCAACAAGATTGCGTTCAACCAATTTGAATCAGTCAGGGAGTCAGTCGCCCTAGCTATCCGCCCAATCTCCTCCTGAATGGATGGTCTGTCCAACTGATGAGACATTCCTTGTAGTGGAGGCGGATACTCGATATTCTCGGGGGCAATTATCTCCACTCCCTTCGCATCAGCTTGTCAGACAATCTCTGACCAGATTTCAAAGTGCTCTTCCATCATCTAGTGGTGGAGGATCATCTCCTTGTCTTCTTAGAGATCAACCTAGATCTGCATCACGTAGTACAGATCCACCCACTCGTTCCTCAGGGGAACCCACTTCTCATTCAGTAACTTTGGAACAAATTGCTCAACGTGTTCCCAGAGAAGAGGTTCGAGGATTTGAGGGGCAAGCTTCCGGGGAGCCTTCTTCCTTGATCTAGGAGCAACTTTCTTCTGCTTCTAAATTAGGGTCCACAGGTACTCGACCGTCCCCTTCAGTAGTTTGATCTGAGTGTCCTGAGCGATTTCTTTCAGCTTTGCCAGCTTCTCAGGGACACTTCTCTCTTTCTTCTGACCGGCCACCTCAGGATGAAGACCTACCTCCATTTCCTTGTAGATTTCATCCAGAGATCCTTGCTTCAGATTCTTCAGGGTAGACTCAGGGGCTTTAGCAGCAGAAGTGGACCTCATCCTCTTCTTTTCAATAGGAACCTCTGTTCTGATGGTCTTCTGCTTCTTAATTCCTTCCCCTTTAAATCCTTCCCCTTTTTGGCATCATCTGCATCGAGTTTTTTGACGATGTCTTCAAGGGTAAGGCTGAGTGAGTCCGTCCGGTCAAAGAAATCTTTCAGGTATTTTCTACAGCCAACAATCTGGTCACCTCGGAAGAAATTATGAGTCTGAAGGGTGTCGATCAGCACGGCCAACTCAGAGTAAGTGGCCTTCCGGGTAAGGGCATAAGTCCGAAGCTGGACTACCTCCTTCTTCAGTGCAGCAGTGAGGTTGGGGAAGTGTTTTTCAACCAAGTGAATAGCCTGACTTCTGACAATGGCTTCGAAGTTGGTCAGGCTATTGGCATCCGGAGCTGGGAACCGCCACAGAGCCTCCTTCTCTTCCTCCTCTACCTCTTTCTCCGTCGTCTGCTCCTTAGTGTCTGAAGGAACAAACATTGCTATTTTTAGACCTTATCCTTCAGAATGAGGGGTCTCCTTCGGAGAGGGTTCAGCCTAAACTTTCCCATAAACTTCAGCAGCAATTAGCTCCTCCTGAGCATCATCACCCTCCAGTGTCTGGACAGCTTCGACTACTGCCAGCACTTGGGCATCCGCTGCATCCTGCTCGTACTGATACTGGGGTTCAGCAGGTTGAGCAGTAGCTGATTTCGGCTCCTGAGCACCTGCCTATTTTGTATCTTGAATAATTTCATCACCGGTGCTCTTGAGCATTAACCTACTCAGCTTCCTCCTCTTCCTCCACAACTTCCTCCTCAACCGCCTCTTCAGCAGAGGGCTCATCGCCCAGGATAGTCTTCTTCTGAGTGGGTTTCTGAGACTGAGTCTTGGGGGCCTTCTTCTTTTGAGTCGGTTCAGAAAGCTCAGTAGAGACAACTACCTTTCTCCTCTGGCTGACGACTGCCGGTTCAAGTCATTTTTTCACATCTGCCAATGACCTGAATAGAGTAGGTCTTGATGGGAGGTCGATGAAATCCTCCACATCAACATCCCCAAACGAAAGAGTGTGCAGCATCAGAGACAACATTCTCCCACAGTGAAAAGCCTTCTTGAAGAAGTCTTTGCTGTCATTACCAATGGAGATCTTCTTCCTTTCCTCGACGAGATGCTGGATGAAAAACTCCTCCCAATCCAGAAGCGGATACTCCCTGACGGCCATCACCATTTCAATTTTTAGCTTGGAGATTTGCGTAGTGCCTCCCACACAACCCATGATGCTCTGAACAACAACATCAAGAAATAGCTTGTATTTGGGCTAGAGCATAGGCTTGTTCATCCTCGGCTTGAATGTAACAGGTTCAATCAGGATGGCGTCGAGAAATTATTGCTCATGCCCAACACAAAAGTCACTGGGCATAGGCAGTGTACGAAGCATGGTAGAGCAAGGGAGATTGTAGATCTTCCTGATCGGCTGACGAACATTAACCTTCATCCACTTCCTCTCAATAACCTTCTTCCCTCCAACCATCATGGAGCGGCTCAAAGGCATAGTGGATTCCCACTAATCATCGTTCGCTGGGTTCTATTTCAGTTTGAGATAGAAGGCTGTAACAAGAACTGAGTAAAGCTTCGTTGGCTTCAAAGTCACCCAGTCAAAAAGATTGGCCTTTGTGAAGATCTGTGCAATGTTTTAATGTCCTCATGATCAGTGGAGAGATTTGCAACTGGTTCATATGAGATGAAGTTCTTCAAGAACTGAAGATTGTCAAAGAAGTCCTGGGGAGAGCCAGCCATTGATGAATGCTTGAGATAGAGATTAGTTGCAGAGAGAGATATGGAAAGTAAGAAAAAATTGAGTGCGTAAAGAGTGCACAGAATGAGATTTTCTCTATATATACTAAATATTCTGTTTTAATCGGACAATTTAGATTGATAAACTCTTAGGATTCAACGGTTGAGATTAAGGGCGTATATGCATGTACAACTATTGTGTCCTTTCAATTTTCGAGAGTAATTATTCAAAAATTTTATTGAAAAATGTTCTCGCTCATTCGCATTAAATGCGAGCCAGAGTATGTCCAAATTTAATCCAAATAATTGCATTAAATAATAACTGAATATTAAATGAATTTCTGGGTTTTAAAGTTTGAAAACCCATGATTGATGTGATGTCTAAAACATAGAGATGATGTAATAAGAATCAGGATAACATACCAGTCAGTCAAATATAGTAATTTGACTGATACCACTTATGATCAAGGTGACAAATCCTGAGTTATGAGTCCTAAATCCTTTATATCATGATTAGAAGATTCTTCTCCTGAGGTCAGTTCCATCTGAAGGCCATTCCTCTCTATGAAAACTCATGATCAAGAGTTATTCTTCTTGACACCACTTGTTGGATAGACTGAACTGAGACTCATCCTAAGTCTTATACTCTTGGGTCAAGAAGTCCTAACTCTACAAATAGCTCGACAAACCTAGTTTCAGGAAAAAACCTTAATTAGGATGTCGGCTCTCTGCTTGTCGGTAGGGATCCTTTCCATCCTAATATCTTTCTTCTCAACATGATCTCTTATAAAGTGATGTTGATGTCCACGTGCTTACACCTTGTGTGCAAGACTGAGTTCTGACATATAGTTATAGAACTGCTATTGTCACAATCAATTGGGACTTCAGTGGCCATTACTTGGTAGTCTCTCAGTTGTTGTCTCAACCCGAGAATCTAGGCACAACAACTGCCTGCCGCCATATACTCAGCTACAATAGTGGACGTTGCCTCACTTGTTTGTTTCTTGGAAAACCAAGAGATCAGTTTGCTCCCTAGAAACTGACATGTTCCTGCCATTGATTTCCTATCAATCGGATAACCTCCGTAATCAGCGTCAGAATAACCTGTCAGTTCTAGGTTGTCATCACAGGGATACCACAATCCTAAATTGACAGTACCTTTCAGGTATTTTAGTATCTGTTTGGCACTCTCTAGATAACTCCTTTTGGGATCTGACTGGTATCTAACACACTCCCACTGCATAAGTGATATCAAGTAAACTTGCAGTCAGGTACAACAATGATCCTATCAGTGCCCTATACTCAGTCTGGCATATAAAGATCCCTTCCTTGTCAGGATCCAGCTTCTCGTTGGTGTTCATTGGAATCCTTGAAACCTTGCGGGATTGACAACAAAACTTCTGAATCAAATCTCTCATGTACTTAGACTGATTGATAAAGATTCCGAAGTCTATTATCCTGACTTGTAGACCTAAGAAGAAATTCATCTCCCCTATCATGGACATCTCAAATTTACCAGTCTTCAGCTTGGAGAATTTTTCAGAAAGCTTCAGATTAGGTGATCCTAATATTATGTCATCGACATAAATCTGAACCAGGAGAATGTCCTCACCTTTAGTGATCCTGAATAGAGTTCTATCCACTATTACTTTTACAAACTTGTGGTCTATCAGGAACTGGGAGAGGGTAATCATACCAAGCTCGGGGAGCTTGTTTCAGTCCGTAGAGTGCTTTCTTCAAGTGATAGACCTTATCACCAACTTTGAATCTGGGAGGTTG
Source organism: Prunella vulgaris (assembly GCA_026898435.1). NCBI lineage: Eukaryota > Viridiplantae > Streptophyta > Magnoliopsida > Lamiales > Lamiaceae > Prunella > Prunella vulgaris. The sequence continues at coordinate 3,328 of JAPKLY010000863.1, read as the reverse complement.
CTCCACATACACCTCCTCATTCAGTACACCATTTAGAGAAGCACTCTTGATATCCATCTGATACACTTTGAATTTCTTGAAAGTTGCATACGCCAGAAATAACCTGATTGCTTCAAATCTTGCCACTGGGGCGAAGGTCTCATCATAGTCGATCCCCTCCGCCTGAGAGTAACCCTTAGCCACCAGTCTGACCTTGTTCCTGACTACAACGTTCTTCTCATCTCTCTTGTTCTCGAAGACCCAGTTGGTGCCAATGACGTGTTGACGGCTAGGTCTATCCACTAACTTCCAGACCTGATTCCACTCAAACTGATTGAGCTCTTACTGCATGGCCAAGATCCAATTGGAGTTAAAAAGAGCTTCTTCAATGTTCTTAGGCTCCTGATCGGACAGGAAGCAACTGAACAAAGCGCTCTCACCATGGAACCTTCAGGTCCTGACTCCCTCATTGATATCTTCAATGATATCCTCTATTGAGTGATCTGAAAGCCATATTCTCTGGCATGGGGCAGCATCTTGAGCAGCTTCTGAAGTTCCTTCGCCTAATCCTGAAATGTCAGTATCTAACAAGGGCATATACTCAAGAAAGCGAACAAGAGAAGGGAAGACTGAGTCATTTCCTGAGGTTTGCTCAATGTCAGGGAAATTGATTGCCCCTACAGAGTTGGACACAATAACTATCTCAGGTGCAGAAGCATCATCACCGACAGTCCTTACCTTACGTTGAGTCTATGCCTTTGTCTTTGAGGCGACAACATCCTGAGGGTTGGCCTGAGCATCATCCTGATCATCGTCATCATCATCCCATCCCATGGGAGCATGCACAAGTTTAACCTTGGATTCAGGATTATTCTTCAGGCTAAGTCGTGTCATCCTCTTGGTGACCCCCTCAGTGCCAGGACTCGGAACCTGCTTCCTATGCACTGATGTAGACTGTTTGCCAAAATCGTGATGATTTCCACGCAAGTGAACGTGGTCGTTGTTGTCGTGGCAAGTTAACCAAGTTAAATATCGAACACAGGGAAACGATGCGATATCAAGCAAGTATTGAATGTTCACAGAGGTGGATAGCTAGGAAAGGAAGAAAACATTCATGGATTCTATCTACTCATCAAGCAAGAATAGTAAATCCTAACTATTACCTCAAAGAAGTGAGCAAGTGTGAAGTGTACACGGAAGTAATCCTACTATGGTTCCTCTAGAATCCTATCCATCCTAGCATGCAAAAGGTCTCTTGGTGTCTTAGTCAAGCCAACTAGTGTCTAGATCTCTCTACGACACAAGGTAGGGCTCTATTAGGTGTCTAGATCTCTCTACAACTCCTAACACTCCAATTAAGAGGTCTTAGCTAATATGCAATTCTCATTGATCATACAGGCCAAATATCAAACACTTTGTGTGCATAAAGTTATTATAGCTCAATTCTCACTTCATTGCTAAAACATATAAGCCATACATTCCAATTAAACATCCCAAGCATTCATACAAGTCATTAATAAGAGAACTAATACAACAAGTGTTGGTCCCGAAACAAGTTAAATCAGTGTATGGGGGGGAATACACTGATGTCAGATTTTTCTGAAAGACTCAGAAAAATGCTCTAACGCACTCAGTCAGGATTCCCTGAAGTACTCAGTATGTTGAAGGTCCACAGGGGCAGCAGGGACAGTTCAGTAATGAGTCAGATAAACTGAGTGTGAGTAAAGTGCTCGGAGGCTCAGTAGAGATAACAAACCTACTGACTGTTCGGAAGCGAGTTAGTTGGACTACTATCTCAGTGAGTCAGAGTACGTGCGGAAAGTGAGCCCTTAGATTCTACTCGTTTTAGTTTCTGAAATCGTTTTCTCTGAGTTGCTTAGTAAATTGGTGATTAAGGCTGAGTGCACAGTATTCAGATTCAGGATGATTGATTCAGTCCTGAAGTTAAAACCAATGCAGTATGTTCAGTTTAATATGATGACATTTATGATCCTGAACAAAACAGTAAATCAGCACACAGGGGACTTTTTAACGTGGTTCGGAGATAACCAACTCCTACGTCCACGACCTGATTTAACAGGAAGCTATCCTCAAAACCCTGAGGATAGGTACTTAGGTTTTACGTGCCAAGGGACACGAGTAGCCAACTTCCTCTCTTAGGAACTGACCCCTGGGCGTTTTACAAGTCCCAGTCCTTCTAACCAACCTATCTCACACTTTGAGAGGTTTGGTATTCTGGTTTCCAACTAAGATAGCTCTAGCAATACAAATCAATGCTAAATAATAGAGCTATCGATCTAAGCAAATACAGAGTGAATCCTACTACAACACTAGGGAAATTTAATTGCAGAGTGTTGTTTATGATATGCTTTGTGTTCTTGGATTCTTGAGAGTTTTCTCTTGGAAATTTCCCGTTAACCTTGGATGGGTGCAAGGTTCTCCATATTTATAGGCAAGATTCAAAATAGATCCGTTGGAGGAGATCAAATCAAATCTTTCCTATTTTAGGTAGATTGCAGGCTAGAAATACTGTTCGACCTACCCGCCATGCTTATTCTGGCAAGTTGTCACATCACCTGCAACCTTTTGAGACACATTAAATGCCGCATTAAATGCTGCGCAGACTCCATGCATACGTGTCGAAAGATCATTGGCTCTCTGCTATAACGGCTAGTTGACCTTCAGATATTTATCCTTCCTCGTACATTCAATGCTCTGAGTCTCTTGTTAATAACTCAGTCTGAACGTGTGTCTTTAATGGAGTCTTACTGACATTCTTTTTGTCTCTTGTCCCATAGCATAAATAACCTTTTGCTTTGGACTGACATGATTCAGGTGATTTGAACCAAAGCCTGAGTCAGGTCCTACGTGCATTCAACACAACCTGATAGGTTATTCAGCTCAGTATGTGTTACCTTTTTGCTTCGGACTTACAGGATTCAGGTGAACTGAACCAAGGCCTAAGTCAGGTCCTATGTGCATTCAGCACAGCCTGATAGGTGACACTTACTCTTCACTGACTGACTTCTGTCCTGAGTATGCTTAGTGTACTCAGTAGAAACATCAGCCAATGGTACTTCAGGATTGACTTCAGGATGAATCAGCAGGCTTCGTTCTTCAGCTTCAGAACAGACAATCTTCAGCGAGACTGACTGACTCCTTCAGGATGGTTTACACTTCAGACTTCAGTAAATTGGGTCGACTCCAATATTCTTCAGTCTTCAGCATGGTCCTCCTGTACTGAATCTCTAACCTAACTATCCTGAACTATTTTATCCTGAACACTATACTTAGGCAAATTCATCAGGGGTTTTGGGATCTAATCAAAATACTCAGATTGTCCCAACAA
>JAPKLY010000862.1:56774-117233 GCA_026898435.1 Prunella vulgaris | reverse complement strand
TTTTTAATTTGCAGTAGTTTTTAATTTATTAAGCAACCGAACCGTCGTCACCTTTAATTAAAAGAAATGAGTTTAACATATCAAAAAGACTAGTTCAAACCCATTTCCTGCATATAGCCAACTGCCTCTTTCAATTTAAATTTTAAATAATGTTTATTTATTCTCTCTCTTATATATATAGTATTATATAATATATAAAATATTCAACTTAAGTGGATAACATAAAAAATGCAGAATATTATATTATGTAAATATATTAATATTAAATACAACAATACTGTGGGGCAGGATGAGGCGGGGCAGGACAGTAAAAATGCAAACTCATGTTTGCCCTGCCCCATGTGCAGCGGGGCGGGGCTGTCCCAAATGGAGCAGGTCAGGGCGGGCCGACTATGGGCGGGTCATTTGATTTGAAGGTCTATTCACCCCCTCCCAGACCTTCACCACTAAAGGACCAATAATAAGATAATTTTTATTTGGCAAAAAATTATGTGAAACTATAAATTAACACCTATTTCTTATCAATGTGATAATAAATTATTCCTAATTAAAATCATACAATTATCTAGTATAAAATTAATTCATTTTGATTTTACAAAAGAATTAGGTTCGCCTAGTCTACTGCAGAGAAACAATGCTCCAAGAGCACGTGAAAGACGAGGTTGGACCTCCTGCATATCTGGATACTCCATGACACCTGTCATGTTGACCTTTCAATTGTTGCAGCAAATCCATTTCCACGAGACACGTGCTATTAGGGGGTGGAAAAAAATATCAAAAATACTGGTATATCGTAATTACTATGCCCAAAAAAATCAAATTTGTTAGAAATTTTCGGTATACTGATACCAGGGACGGACTTAAGTGGCCCTGAGAATTTTAATTTTTTTAGTATACAATGCTTTCAAAATATAATTTTTATGTAAATATGTCTGATTGGTTTTGAAGTAATGTATAAATTCTCTCTCGTAGAAAAGAGGAGGGTTCAATTCCTCTAATCTAATTTTTTGTTTTTCTTTACTAGTTCCATGCCTTTTTTTTTTTTTTTTTGCATTATTTTAATTAAGTTTTATGATTAAAATATTTAATATTATTATCAATTTTTTTCTCTATCACAAAAAAATCGTTAATGAAATTGCACATTTTAATATTAAAATTTTTCGAGTACTATGTTATATAAAATATACAATATGTAGTGCTTAATAACATTTTAATAAATTTTAAAAATATTTATCCTTCAAATTAATAGAATAATTAGAAGTTAAAATTTTGATGGATAATTTGATTATGTTCTAACTAAAGAAAGAAATTAATTTTTTAATGATATTAGCAATTTCAACACTATCTCACCTCTTTTGTATAATCGGAACAATTAAATTTTTTTTTCAAAATCATAACAAAACTTAACTTATTCAATTAAAATTAATGAAATTAGATGTTTTGATAAATTTATAATGAATTTTTTATAATTATAACAAAATTTTATCTCTACAGAAATATTAATCGGCCCCCCTGTTCAAAATTCCTGGCTCAGTCACTGACTGATACGGTAACAATATATAAATATAAAAATTTCGGTATATAGCGATATTGAAATATTTCGGGTTGTCGCGGTATACGTAAAATATAACATATTATAATATTTTTGTATATCAAAAATATTTTGGTATAATTTTTTCTATGCATATATAGAGTACAATTTATGTCAAAAATTTATAAGTTAATAAATAAAGGTACTATGAATTAATAAGAGATAAGGTTTGGGAGCCAATTACTATCCTCTCACATTTAGAGTAGGTGAGGGTAGGCAGTTGGGTGAAATAAACTTTAAATGTTGCTAAATAAATACATTAATATTCCATCTCTTCTTCTCTTGTAGTATATAAGCAGCATGCATCTTTCCATTCCACCACTCTAAATATATTTCAACTTCTAAGTTTACATTATTTTAGTTAACCATGTTTTCTTTCGGAGTTTTTATAATTGGGCCTGTTCCGCCGATGAAGTAATTATATTATAATTTATTTGTGATTATTACATATATATATATATATATATATATTAAATTTATGAATCATATATGCATCTTTTCTTGATTTATTTTTTATTTAATTGGCTTTAAACTATATATACATGCATGCAGATGGAAACGTAATTGAAGATGTCATGCATCATCAATTTGGAGGATGAGGCTGCAGCTAGGCATATCATCCATCAAAGTCGTCTTTGTTGGAATTAAGGATATTATCATTTTGATGTAATTACAACATCAGAAGAATTGGCCTTTTGCATGCATGGTTTGTCCTCCATGGTGGTGGTGCAGCTTCTTCTATTCTCATAATATATAACTACTGTTACTATATATATAATATTTGCTATATCTCTTTAATTTATGGTTGTCTCTATCGTGTCGATGGAATAATTCGAGGGGAGTTATAATTACCTCTCATGAATTTCAATAAATTTATCTTTTGACTATTTCTTTTCACTAATATTGTATGTTTTATGTGTTTCAATTTTTATATTCACTAGTTTCTTGTCCGTTCAATGCACGGGGTGTCTTTAGTTTTTTTTTAAGTAGTTATTTCAATTAATCCAACATCTATATCTTGCAATCTTGATTATTTACATTGATCAATTTTTGCTATCTCCTACATCAGATTCATAGAATGCATTCAAAGCACTGCAACGTAAATCTATATACTATAGTAATTAATTATATAAGTGTGTTACCAAATATCAATTGTGGTAAATAAAATGTACCATTTTCAGTAAAAACATATGCATCGTTAACTTTAAGTAGTAGCCGCCTGTTATTCTCATTAGCGACTTTGAAATCTGGCATCTTTTTCATCGTTTCTTTGTGTGTGTGTGTGTTTTTTTTTTGTATTATTTTGAAACATGAGCTTAGTGGAAGATGTTAAGCTCATACTCCAATCTTTATTTATATATAAAAAAAATTAAAATGAAACTTAACTCCTATTTTTTCATGCTTTGTGTATGGAAAAATATATGGGTGAGTAATTGTGAGGTGCTTTTCTAAGAGATTTTTGCTCCCCACCCACCTCGAAATCCTTATTTATCCCCCAGTACATAAAATTCCATTTTATTTACCATTGTGACATTAACGTAGGGTGGTATGGGGGGTGGTTTGGGGTACTAACCCCACTGACCGAAATTGACCACTGCAGTGTGTCCCATCAAATACATATTCTGAATATACACATTTTGAACATATTAAATAACCCCACACACATTTAAACCAAAAAAACCTCACATTCTCTCTCTCCCTTTTCTTCATCGGATATGGTGGCGATTTTTCTGGTGGTGGCCGCCGCCGTGAGCGATGATACGCTGTGCAGGAGCCTGGAGAATGCAAAGTCGGTGGTACGCGCTGTCCATAAACCTCCCTATTAAATAACACTCATAGTCATCTGCTCGTCGTCAATTGAAGCCACTCACAGCAAGGCTGAATTCGTACCACTACAACCCCTGTTGCACGCCTACCCGCCCAACCACACCACTGTTCCGTCTCCTCAATTCGCCCACCAACAGCCGGCGAGCCTTGCCGTCTCATCACCGAAACCGCCATCGCATCATCGGAAATCATCGTTCGATGACCTCTGTAAATGGTAACCGTCGCACTCAGACGCAAAATCAACACCCATTCCAGCCTGGAAACCTCCATCACGCCGTTGATGATGAAGGTGTTGAGTTCATTGGACCATTCGATGAAGTAATCGTCCGCGCTGAGTTGGCAACAAGATTCGAGATCTGTGGTTTCAGGGGAGATGGAAGCAAGATTCAAGATCTATGTAAACTTCTTCTTCCTCAACATGATATGAAGAAAAACCTGCTATACTCTCTCTCTCTCTCTCTCTCTCGCTTCTATATATCTCTCCCTTGTGCATACAACTTTCTATACTTTTTATAAGCTACTCTATACACTTAAATCACAAACATCCAGCTTCTCTTTCTCTCTAGAAACACACATTCACCCTTTCTTTAATGGAGTTGGGTAGCATTCTAGAGTTCCTAGAGAATTAGGTCCATTCTTGTAACTTGTGTCACTGGGTTTCTTGCAAAGAGTATTAACTCTTTTGCCAGCCATTCTGATATGATTCCACTGGGTTTCTTGCAAAGAGTATTAACTCTTTTGCCCGCCATTCTGATGTTAATCACATTTCTTAAGCATTCTTTATTTATATTTCTCTCTATTTGTATACTTCTTCGCCATTTTTGTTACATATTTATGTACTGTTCAGTTGAAATTGGGTTATTTATCAATTTACTAATCTCTGATTTTTTCTAGTTCATCAGGTTTATTGTCTTGATATATTTTATTTTGGTAGCCATTAATTTGAAATCAAACTTATAAATTATTTGATTTGAATTTTTCTTAACTTTTTTGCACTTATAAAGTTGCTGTGACATTTAATGTAATTGAACTTGAACTTATTATCGAATATTTGAATTTTAGCATTTAATGAACTTGAACTTTAGCAATTAATAAACTTGAAATTATTTAATTGAACTTTAGCAATTAATGAACTTCAACTTATTATCGAATATTTGAATTTTTACTTTATCATTTTTGCACTTATAAATATTTTGTTGTTTGACTTTTTTTACGATTTTAATCTTAATTTTTTAATTCTTTTTGCTGGGAAAATTAATGGTACACATTTTTTTTATAAATTAGAAAATCTGAATTGTTAGTTTAATATTAAGCATTAAAAATTAAATTATTATAAAAGTAGAGACAAAAATGAATTTTAATAAATTTAATAAAATATAATATTTAAAAAAATTAAAATAATAAAATAGCAAAATAAATATAAAAAAAAGAAAAAAGAAAGAAGAAATAAAGTAACTTTATTAAAGGATAATAGAGATAGAAATTGAGATTGTAAATGGGTTTGCTTGGGGTGGGGGCGCCGGAAAGAGAGAGAGAAAAAAATATGGGAAGAACCTACCTAATACCAATGCATTGACTTTTTTTATTGACTAGCTTAGTAGGGGTAGGTTGTCTATATGTAAGTTGGGGGTGGGTGGGTAATGAGTTTGGGGGTGGAGGAGTGTGTGGAATGGGGTGTGGGGGCCTATACATAATAGGTTAGTGTGTCAGTAGTAAAAAAAAATTTGTGTGTGTGTTAGGAATAAAATGTTTGCATACATAGTATCTAAGGGGCAATTACCCCAAAAATATATTTTTTTGACCTTTAAGTTTCATTGACTTTATTTTCGTGTTCTTAAGTTTTGAATTTTGATTTTGGTCCTCTAATTTAAAAAATATTACTCCCCCTGTCCACCAAATATATGCATCTTTCTTTGCACGTGTTTAATGCAATATATCGGATGATATTTTGGGGTATTGTGAGGTCTGTTTATGAATAAAGTGGATATTTTTGGAAAGTACGTCACATGTACTTTCCAAAAATATTCACTTTATTCATAAACGAATCTCACAATATCCCAAAATATCCTTCAACATATTGCATTAAACCACGTGCAAAGAAAGATGCATATATTTGGTGGACAGAGGGAGTATGATTTTGGTCCTCTGACCGGCTGTGACGGGTTGAGTGACCGGATATAACCGGTCACAGAACCAAAATCATAATTTTTTGGAAGTTAAAGGATTAAAATTAAAATTCAAAATTTAAGAGGATGAAAAACAAAATCAATGAAACTTAAAGGACAAAAAATAATATTTTCCCTCTAATTTTTTTTTGAGTTTAATTAATTTTTTTAGTTTTACAATACTATTCCATTTCATACTTGATTTTTTTTTAAAAAGACCGATTTCAAACTTTAAAAATTAAATTTAAATTTTAAAAACTTAAAAGATTAAGATTAAATTAATAAATTTTAAAAAAATTAATATATCTCATATTTATATAAGGATAACTTAATTATTTTATGTATGCTTAAAACAATTGAGGTGCAACAATAGAAAAACTCTTTTACAATTTATTATTGCTTTGAGTGTTTTTTGCCCTTGCGAGTATTGATTCTTGAAACACCTAAATAAACCTTGTGCGGTTGATAAATCAGTATCTATAATATGTATTTTTTTAGTATTCTTAGTGCATACACGTGATTTAATTTATGCTTTATTTTGCCTCTATGTGTATTGTAATTCATGCTCTGTATATATTAAAATGTCAAAATCGCCCGTAAAATTGAGCAAAATGTGGCAGTAAAATCTGAGAGAAATTCGGTGATTTCGACGATGAATACGCTGCTGAATCTTTGTGGTTTCTTGTTGAAAACCTTTTTTTTTATGGGCTTTACTTTTCTATTAATTAGCCCAGTGGGCCATTAACTCTTTGGGCAGTGCTTAGTCAATTTCAGATTGGAATTTTTTTTAAATTTTTCGGCCTTGATGGCCATTAACAAAAAAAAAAGCCTCAACCACATGAATAAAATTTATGGGTTGTGTTGGTCCCTTAAAGTGGTCAAGGTCTAGAGGGGGGGTGAATAGACCTTGAGGCCAAAAAAAAATTTTCAAACTTTTTAAAGGATTGATTCTAGAACCTTACAGTAGCCTTTTTGAAGTTTAAAAACAGTAAGTCCACAAGAGTTTTAAAACAGGATCACAAAGGTTACAGCTGTGGACTTAACAAGTCTGCAGCTGCTGAGTTCAAAAACAACTTGCAAAAACAAATCACTTGTAGACAAAATATCAGAGGAGTTCTCACAATTAAAATTGTATTGAGAACACTCAAATGTGCAGCGGAATAAAGTGAGTGTTAATGAAAAACACAATAAACTAGACTTAATAGTTGAGTGACTTATAAAAGTCTATAGTTGTAGAGTCAGTTTCTGTGAATATCACAAGGTTTTATGCACTCAAGATTTCAAAAACAATGATGAATGTAACAAGAAAAATTAAATATGCAGGACAATAATATAAAGAGCAGGAAGTAGATGGACCAGGTTTATAGTGGTTCATTGTCTATAAAAAGACCACCTACATCCACTGTTACACCACTTAGGTCCCAAATTCACTAAGAAGTGATCACAAAGATCAATACAAGTAATTCCCCCTTAGAACTAGGTTCACTCAAATTCATATTCTAAAAAGAGATAAACTACTCTATTCACTCAGAATTTCAACTCACAAAGAGTTTTACAGAACCTCACAAAGAGATATCTACAGTAAGTAGAAATATAAAACAGGTGAGGGAACAACAACAAAAAGATGTGATTCTTACTAAGAAAATCCTAACCAACTATCCTATGAATCACAAAGAATAAAACGAGTAAAGCTCTTTCTCTTAATATTGTTGGCTGTAGACTTTCTTAGATTGAATGCTTGAATGCTCAGGGTTGTTGTTATTGCTTCCTCTGAGGACTTCTTTTATTTATAGATTGAGTGGAGTGTCTTATCCGTTGGAAATTCAAATTTGAAATCCGGATAAGGCTTCTCTCTCTCTATTTAGCATGTGTGAAGTGGTCCTCATTTTTCACACAGGACAGTACTGATTGTACTATGTCCTTTTCTTCAGAATTCTGGCCTCCTTGAAACTAATCTTCATTATGCTCCAGAATTAAGAGAAAAACCTCCACTTTATGTACAGTTTAGTGAGTGCTTGAGAGTTACAATAATAGTGCTTAAAGGGTCTTCATTAACTTCAAATAATCTGACTTGTACTTCCTCTTCAAACGGTTCTTTGCAGCTGTAGAGTCTTCAACCTTGCAGCTGTAGAATCCTGTCAATATCAAAAATTGGCTGTAGAGAAACCTTACAACTGTAGGGTCATGTCTTGACTGTATAATGATCAAATATACAGCTGTAGACTTCACTTACAACTATATGTTTCAAAAACCAATTTTCTTGGCACAAGTGTTAGATCAATATGATAAATAAACACATTGTTTTGCACACATCAAAATCTAAACCGAGATACTAACACTTTCCTCCTATTTTGATGTTGGCAAAACAAATAACAAAACAAGACAATAAGAAATTGTCTTAACAACAGAACAACAGAAGATAGAACAAGATACAAAACAACCAAAACACAAAACAGAGCACAAAGCACAAAACACAAAGCTGCATAAAAAGAGGTTCAAGGTACAGCTTACAGTAGGTTAATTAGACTAAAAACTAAAAAGTTTTAGTGTCTAATCTAGAACATAATCTTCATCTTCTTCTGTGTTTGGGGTCAGCATCATCTTCATCATCTTCTTCATCAGTTTCATCCTGGCGCTTCAGGATTCCTTGTTCCACTAGCTTCATGTTCTTAGCATCTTCTTCATAGTATTTCATCAGCATTTCAAGTTCATATGCTTCAAAAGCTTCTTCTTCCTTCTTTGATTTGAACTGTCTCTTAGGCATAGGATTGCTTCTGATCTTTCCACCAAGAAGTCGAGCATTATCTCCTTGATATAGAGATCCATTTGCCTTCATATCTTTAAACTTCTAAAATCTATCCTTCTTGAACTTAATCTTTTTAATCACAGTATGCCTGTTGCATATACTCAAGTATTCTTCCCAAATCAAATCAAATTCAGTCTTCATTTGCTTCACCCTCTCTTCAGAATCTTCAATAGGTACCATGCTCTATGCTTGAACATCTAGAGGTTGAGCAGTCACAACTGCTGTAGACTATACTGATTGTTTCTGACTTTGCTTTTCTTTCTCTTCTTTTTCTTTCCTCTCTTTCTTTCTTTCTATTGATTCCTTCACAGTTTGTTCCCAAAAATTATGAGGTTTTTGAACTGTACGTTTTTGAGCTGTAGACTTAGGGAGCTGTATGATCTTTCCTTCTCTAGAGATTCCCTTCATATGCTCTGATTTAGTTCTTTCTTCAGCTTGTTCACTCATTCTCATGGATAAATTTTTAGACTTTGGAGCTTCTAATTCCTTTGTCCATGATTTTCCTATATCCTTCACATTCTCAAGGATATTGTTGGTCCCGAAATGAGTTAAATCAGTGTATGGGGGGGAATACACTGATGTCTGATTTTTCTGAAAGACTCAGAAAAATGCTCTAACGCACTCAGTCAGGATTCCCTGATGTACTCAGTACGCTGAAGGTCCACAGGGGCAGCAGAGACGGTTCAGTAACGAGTCAGATAAACTGAGTGTGAGTAATGTGCTCGGAGGCTCAGTAGAGATAACAAACCTACTGACTGCTCGGAAGCGAGTCAGTTGGACTACTATCTCAGTGAGTCAGAGTACGTGTGGAAAGTGAGCCCTTAGATTCTACTCGTTTTAGTTTCTGAAAACGTTTTCTCTGATTTGCTTAGTAAATTGGTGGTTAAGGCTGAGTGCACAGTATTCAGATTCAGGATGATTGATTCAGTCCTGAGGTTAAGAACAATGCAGTATGTTCAGTTTAATATGATGACATTTATGATCCTGAACAGAACAGTAAATCAGCACACAGGGGACTTTTTAACATGGTTCGGAGATAACCAACTCCTACGTCCACGACCTGATTTAACAGGAAGTTATCCTCAAAATCCTGAGGATAGGTACTTGGGTTTTACGTGCCAAGGGACACGAGTAGCCAACTTCCTCTCTTAGGAACTGACCCCTGGGCGTTTTACAAGTCCCAGTCCTTCTAACCAACCGATCTCACACCTTGAGTGGTTTGGTATTCTGGTTTCCAACTAGGATAGCTCTAGCAATACAAAACAATGCTAAATAATAGAGCTATCGATCTAAGCAAATATAGAGTGAATCCTATTACAACACTAGGGAAATTTAATTGCAGAGTGTTGTTTATGATATGCTTTGTGTTCTTGGATTCTTGAGAGTTTTCTCTTGGAAATTTCCCGTTAACCTTGAATGGGTGCAAGGTTCTCCATATTTATAGGCAAGATTCAAAATAGATCCGTTGGAGGAGATCAAATCAAATCTTTCCTATTTTAGGTAGATTGCAGGCTAGAAATACTGTTTGACCTACCCGCCATGCTTATTCTGGCAAGTTGTCACATCACCTGCAACTTTTTGAGACGCATTAAATGCCGCATTAAATGCTGCACAGACTCCGTGCATGCGTGTCGAAAGATCATTGGCTCTCCGCTATAACGGCTAGTTGACCTTCAGACATTTGTCCTTCCTCGTACATTCAATGCTCTGAGTCTCTTGTTAATAACTCAGTCTGAACGTGTGTCTTAATGGAGTCTTACTGACATTCTTTTTGTCTCTTGTCCCATAGCATAAATAACCTTTTGCTTTGGACTTACATGATTCAGGTGATCTGAACCACAGCCTGAGTCAGGACCTATGTGCGTTCAGCACAACCTGATAGGTTATTCAGCTCAGTATGTGTTACCTTTTTGCTTCGGACTTACAGGATTCAGGTGAACTGAACCAAGGCCTAAGTCAGATCCTAAGTGCATTCAGCACAGCCTGATAGGTGACACTTACTCTTCACTGACTGACTTCTGTCCTGAGTATGCTTAGTGTACTCAGTAGAAACATCAGCCAATGGTACTTCAGGATTGACTTTAGGATGAAGCAGGCTTCAATCTTCAGCTTCAGAACAGACAATCTTCAGCGAGACTGACTGACTCCTTCAGGATGGTTTACACTTCAGACTTCAGTAAATTGGGTCGACTCCAATATTCTTCAGTCTTCAGTATGGTCCTCCTGTACTGAATTACTAACCTATCTATCCTGAACTATTTTATCCTGAACAGCTATACTTAGGCAAATTCATCAGGGGTTTTGGGATCTAATCAAAATACTCAGATTGTCCCAACAGATATCTTCAGCAACCTTTTCTCTTTCTTCAATCTCTTTTTCTATTTTGCTTTCCCCCTTTTTGCCAACATTAATGTGTGACAAAATGGTGTTAAGCTTGCTCATCAGATCCAATTTCAGAGAATCATTTCCAGTGACCATCTTGGTTATCTCTTTCTTCAAACCTTTCATTTCTACCTTTAGATCAGGGGATTCATCCTTTATAAGCTTGATATCTGACTGTAGATTGGTGATTTCTCTTGACTTCTGGCTGCTTTCTTTTCTGATTTCTTCATTCTGAGCCATTAAGCTGTCCACAACAGCTTTGAAGTTTTGTTCAAAAACCTTCTTCTCCTCTGAGCTTCTCTTCTCAAATTTCTTTACAAGGTCTTCCATACCTCTTCTCACATTTTGAGAGATAATAGCATCAGGAACTTGCTTTTCTTGCTTTAGAATCTCAGCTTCAATACTTTTAAAAGATTCCTCTAAATTCTTCAAATGTGTTACAACTTCTTTATGTGTCATCTGAGGATTTGTGTCACTGTCCTCTTCCTCTGAATCACCTTCTCTGATTACTAACTCTTTCCCTTTTGTAACTTTTTGGGCTTTGGAAGGCACCAACTCTACAGCTGTAGAGTCTTTAGTAGAGGCCTTCCTCTTGCTAGGAGTTACAGCAACCTCTGTTGAGAATTCAGTAATGTAGTCTTCCATGTTAACAACATTCTCTCTCTCAAGAGCTGAATAGCTCTGTAATGGGGGAGTTCCATGCATGTATATTTCTTCCAATGTGTACACAGCACGTGGAGATTGATGAAAAATACTTGTGATGGGTTGAGATACATCTTTATCAATCTCATTGGACAACTCCTCAACATCTTGCTCATCAACTTGAACATTTTCAGTGGTTTGAGCTTCAGTCTCCACAGATTTATCTTGAACATCAGCTTGAATTTGGGTTTGAGCTTGAATACCACCCATTGGTGCATCATCATTGCCATCCTCATCATCATCTGTCTTTTCCTCAGGCTCTTTGCATGGAGAATCATCTTTTCTTTTCTCCTTCTCCTTTTCAGAATTTTCTTCTGTAGGGTTTGCTTCTTCAATGTTCACTGGATCTGCAGCACTGGCTCCTGCAGATTCCAATAAGATAGCTTCTTTTGCAAGAATAGTCAAGCCCTCAACTTCAACTATTTGAGTACTTCCTTCTCCAATCTTTTGTGGCAAATCTTCTTCACTTTCTGTGCTCTCAACATCATAATCAACATCATATAGAGCCTCTGGATCTTTTTCAGTCATGAGAGCCACTCTCAAAGCTGCAGCTGCAGATTTGGTGATTTTCTGCCTTGCAGGTTCTTCAGTAATGATCTGCTTTCCTTTGACTTTCATTCTTTTGTTAGCAATAAAATCTTCAACAACCCACTGGAACACGTTTCTTTCCTTAGCTGTCAACTTATTGAGTTCTTCTCTCACTAGCTTCCATTCTTCAAATTTTTGTCTCTCCTCTTCAAATCCTTCAAACCTCTCAACTGGAACAACAGGGAGTTATTCAGTTTCAGGTTCAGGAACTTGTTCAGTTGTTTCTACAATCTGTTCCTCAGTAACTTGTTCTTCAGACTGCACAATTGGCAAGTCTACAGCTGTAGACTTGTTAGTTTCACTTCTGTGGCTTTCCTAGAGTGAAGTTTCTTCTGCCTTTTCTCTCTATCAACTTCATCTTCTGAATTAGTGGGTTCTTCCACTAAGATTTTTCTCCTTACATTCTTCTTCTTCTTTGTTTCAGTCTCTTTTGGTGATCTTATAATAGTAAGAATCTTCTTTTTAGCTTTCTTCTTTCTCCTTTTGATTCAGGGGCCATAGGAGCATCCACAGCTCCTCTCTTGAAATTTACCCTTCCAATAATTCTATGAGTAATAATGGGCTTTCCTACATGCCCATTGAATAAGGAAAATCCAACTTCCTTAAGAATGTAGTTTAAGAACAAACCAAAACCTTTGTTCTTTCCTTCTTTCACCACATCATTACCAATATTCTTCAAAATAAGTTCTCCAATATCTACCTTAACTTCTTTAACGAATGCTATCATCAGATCCCACATTAATATAGTACCAGTATCATGAGCACCAGTCCTACATAATAAGCATTTATCAATGGCTTCATAAAGATAGACATACTCAACTGCTAAGTCAGTCTTCTTGAATGTCCTTTTCCAGTTCTTTGGAAATGGCTTCTTTGCAGTGAATCTCCTCCAGTATTTCTCATCTTCATCTGCAAAGTTGAGGTTGTCATGTGCATCACCTCCAGTCCTCAAGTGCAGAGCATTGCAAATATCACCAACTGTAATATTCACATTCCTTCCTTGCAGTTTCACTGATAAAGTCTTCCTTTCAACATCTACTTCAGCATTCTGGTAGAACTCGTGGACAATCTTATCATCATATGAACCGGGGTTGTGGGTTAGGCAGTAGTGAACACCTTGATTCACTATGTGCTTTACAACGTTTTCCATAGCATCAGTGGGATGCTTCTTTAATATTTCATCAAAATCGAACAAAGCGCGAAAAATAACTTTTATCGCCATGTTTCTTGGTTTCTTTTAGTAGGGGATAGGGAGTGTTTAAGGTTTTTGGGGGTTCGAAATGTTAAAGTAGGATATAAAAAGGATGAAGGGTCCTTTATATACCTTTTCTTAAACAGCCATTAAGAACATGGGTATAACGGTCTTTGACCTAAAATTTATGAGCTTTTGAATTCTTAACCAAATTTATAATTAAATTTGTCCAAAAATCTAACTCTCATAGAATTTAATTCCATTTAAAATGTTACACGTACTCACACATTTTATTAATTAAAATGCCTGAATAAATCCAAAATTTCTGTAACTTAGTACAAAAGTTTCTGAATTATGTAGTGCTCCATTTAATTATCAGAATTGTACAAAGTACTATAAGTTCCCTAAGTTTGCAGTTGACAATCTTCGAATTTGAAAGTATACAGTTGGTAAGGATTTTTGCAGTTCTGAGCTAAGTCTACAAATGTAGAATTTAACTCTATAGTTGAATGACTTTGCAGCTGCAGTTTTCCTTTTCACTGATTTTCCAATTTTCTGGGTTTGTCTTAGCAATTTAGTGATTTTCACAGAGTCTTCTTACAATTCTAACATTCCCAAATTACCTCTCAAGATTGAAAATCTTGATTCACACAAGGGTTTAGTGAAAATGTCAGGAAGATTCAAATCAGTATGAATCTTTGTCAATTTCACATCCTTTCTTTCAACATGATCTCTTATGAAATGATGCCTTACAGTATGTGTTTTGATCTAGAGTGTAAAACTGGATTCTGTGTAATAGCAATAGCACTTGTATTATCACAAAATATAGTTGTATCTCTTGAATCAATCCCATAGTCTTGTAATTGATATTGCACCCATAAGATTTGTGCACAACAGCTTCCAGCAACAATGTATTCTGCCTCAGCTGTAGAAAGAGCAATTGAATTCTGCTTTTTACTGTGCCACTAGTACTCTTCCTATCAATCTTGCTGCCTGCAAAATCTGGGTCAGTGTACCCAATGAGTTCAATTCCTCCTTCTTTAGGATACCATAATCCGAGATTTTGTGTGGATTTGACATACTTGATGATTTTCTTCACAACATTCAAGTGTGACTCCTTTGGTTTTACTTGGAATCTAGCACATACACCTACTGCAAACATGATATCAGGTCTGCTAGCTGTAAGGTATAGAAATGATCCAATTAGTCTCTTATATTTGGTTACATCAACACTTTTGCCATTCTCATCTTTGTCAAGATTCACAGAAGGTGTCATAGGTATATTGGTAGGCCTAGAACTGTCCATTCCAAATCTCTTTATAAGCTATTGAGTATATTTAGCTTGATTGATGAAAATTCCATCTCTCATTTTCTTAACTTGTAATCCCAAAAAGAAATTCAGATTTCCCATCATGCTCATTTCAATTTTTTCCATCACGAGCTTAGAGAATTTTCTGCATAATTCTTCATTGGTTGAGCCAAATATTATGTCATCAACATAGATTTGGACAAGCAAAATGTCATTCCCATGTTGTAATCTGAATAAAGTTTTGTCAACCATTCCCTTTTTGAATCCATTTTTGATCAGATGATCACAAAGGGTATCATACCATGCTCTTGGTGCTTCTTTAAGTCCATAAAGGGCTTTTCTAAGCTTATAAACCTTATCTTCAGCTGTAGATTCCTCAAATCCTGGTGGTTGTTCAACACACACTTCTTCAGAGAGTAAACCATTTAGAAATGCACTCTTTACATCCATTTGATAGACTGTAAAGTTCATATGTGCAGCATAGGCTAGAAAAATTCTTATAGCTTCTATTCTTGCAACTGGGGCAAATGATTCATCAAAATCTATGCATTCAGATTAAGAATAGCCTTGAGCAAGTAGCCTTGCTTTATTTCTAGTTACAATTCCATCTTCAGCAAGTTTGTTCTTGAATACCCACCTAGTTCTAATCACTTTGTGATTTCTAGGTCTTGGAACAAGTTCCCATACTTGATTTCTTTCAAAACTATTCAATTCTTCTTGCATTGCAATAATCCAATTGACATCTTACAGTGCTTCATGAATATCAGTAGGTTCTGAAGATGAGAAAAATGTAGCAAACATTGCCTCATGGATTTGTTTTCTGGTTCTTACAGCATCTGATGTGTTTCCAATTACTTGCTCAGGGGGGTGATCTTTCAACCAAATCAAATCTGACACAGGTTCTAATCCTTGATCATTGTTCTCTTCAGCTGTAGATTCACCTACTGCAGACTCATCAAGTCCTTTTGTTGGTGTCTCTACTTCTGTTTGAACATTCTCATGGACTAGGTCTTCTACATTCTCTAATGGTGGTAACTCAACAATTATAGTGCCAAAGCCTTTGTTGGTGAAATCTACAGGAGTTTTGATCTCAACATATTGTTGTTGACTTGTAACTGTAGAGTTGTCCTCCTTAGAGTCTTCAACAATTTCTTCAGGGGAGCTATGTTGTTCATAAAAAACAACATGATGTGACTCTTCCACAATCATCAATCTCTTGTTATACACTCTAAATGCTTTGCTAACATTAGAATAGCCTAGAAAGATACCTTCATCTGACTTTGAATCAAACGTCTTAAGATATTCTTTCCCATTATTCAGTATGACGCATTTACATCCAAAAATGTGTAGATAAGAGATATTAGGAGTCTTTCCTTTCCATAGCTCATATGGAGTCTTCTTATGGTCTTTAACAATCAAACATCTATTCTGAGTATAGCATGCAGTGCTTGTAGCTTCTGCCCAAAATTTCTTATGCAATTTTGCTTCAACAATCATTGTTCTTGCAGCTTCCTTGAGTGTTCTATTCTTTCTTTCGGCAACTCCATTTTGCTTTGGTGTTCTAGCTGCAGAGTATTCATGTAATATGCCATATAATGAACAATACTCTTCAATAACTTGATTTGTAAATTATGTTCCTCTATCTGATCTGATCTTCACAGTCTTCAAATTCTTTTCATTCTGAATCCTTCTTAACAATTCTGGTAGCAGCTGTAGAGTTTCACTCTTCTTTCTTAAAAACACAGTCCAAGAAAATCTTGAGTAGTCATCTACAACAACCAAAGTATATTTCTTCCCACTTATACTTACTGTATCTATGGGTCCAAAGAGATCCATGCATGTGCAGTAATTAAAGTGTTCTTGAAGTACTTGAGTGAGTTTTGCTCTTGAAAGTCTTCTTGATTTGTTTCCCTTTGACACAAGCATCACATAAATGTTCCTTTCTGAACTTAGTGTTTGGCAAACCTCTTACAAGTTTGTTATTCACAAGTTCATTCATGGTTTTAAAGTTTATGTGATTCATTCTTTTGTGACATAGCCAACTAACTTCATTGGAACTATTAGCTAAAACAGGTAGTTTCAGCTGTAGAGTTCCACTCTACAATGTAAACATTCCCTTTTCTAGTTCCTGTCAATTTAGTGGTTTGGGATTCAATATCTTTGAATATGCAAGTATCTTGTGTAAAGTCTACAGTGTAGCCTTTGTCACAAAATTGACTCACACTAAGCAGGTTATTCTTCAAGCCATCTACCAAGTAAACATCATTGATCTGAACATTTCCTTTGAGTAGACATCCTGATCCTTTAGCTGTTCCACTGGCATTATCACCAAAAACAACTTTAGGACCTTTATGATCTTTCACATTTTGTAGCAAACTTCTATCTCCAGTCATATGTCTTGCACAACCACTGTCAATGTACCAAGTCTCTCTTTTGGTGGTAGTAACATGTCCCTGCAAAATAAAATGAGTTATTTAGGAATCCAATACTTTGGATTTCCTCCAGTGTCATTCTTTGCAATCCAAGCCTGTTTGGGAGCTGTAGAGTTGTTAATTCTACAGTTCTTGCTTGATCCTCCTCTTTGAGTACTTGAAGAGGGAGACATATCTGACATATTTCCATTCTAGAATCTATCAAAGTTAAGTTTACTTTTCATATCCAATCTATGATAGACTTCTTCTTCTGACTGTAGGTTTGATTCTGCAGTTTATTTCAAAGTTATGTTTTGAAACATATTTGTGACATCTTCTTCATATTCATCCATGATTTCCTTGATCTTTTGTTGTTTCCTTGGTGAAATTTCTTTGAATGCATTCAAGAATTTCAAATCTTCTGGCTGTAGAGTTTAGTCTACAGTTTCTTCAGGAGTTATTTCTTTGATAAACTTTCTCTCAGGTCTTGGAATTGACTTTTGTTGATATTTCATCCAGACACAAGGATTATATCCTATTCCAGTCAAATCCTTTGAGTGCCTTTGCTCAGACAGCATTTTCTTCAATTGTTTGGATGATTTTCCAAAGCAATCTAGCTTCTTTTGATAATAAGCATTATGTACTTCAAGTTCAGCTATCATCAGTTCTTGACTTCTGATTGTTTCCTTCAATTCAGTACAATCTGCAGCTCTACAACTTGCTTCATTGAAAAGTTTTTCATTGTCCTCTTTCAGGCAACTGTAACCTTCCTTCAGTTCTTGTAGAATCTGCAGTTGTTTCTCAGCATCTTCCACTCCACCTAACAAAGCTTTCACATGTTCTCTTCCAATGTGATTATCTCTTCTAAGATCTTCATTTTCTTCTTGGAGTCATTGGATTGCACTTAGCATGTTACTGGAAGAATCCTTTTCTGTAATATAACATGATGATGATGAGCATACCTCTTCATCATTAGCCATAAGACAGATCAAGGCTTCTACATCTGAATCTGTAGAGTCAGAGTCTTCTAAATCTGTAGTTGACTTTTGAGAAGAAGAGGGACAGTCTTCCTGGTTTTTATCAAACACTGAAAGTAGTGCTCTAATTCTCTCCTTGTCAAACTTTTTCTTTTTATCTTTCCTGAGTCTCTTTTCTTCATCAGTGTACTTCTCAGCTTTGGGGTAAGGACAATCTTTGATGTAGTGTCCTGATTTTCTGTAGTTATAGCACAAATAAGTTGAATTAGGTGCTGTAGATTTCACCTTACCATCTTCCTTTGTTGTGAACTATTTCTTCTTGGTCCATTTGCCAAACTTCTTGAGCTGCGTTAAGAAAAAAGCCAAGTCTTCATCATCAGAACTTGTAGCTGTAGGGTTGTTAGCTACTAGAGCTGTAACCTTACTGCTGCCAGGTTCTTTTCTTCTGCTTATATCAAATTAATAAGCTTTGAGGTTTGAAAAGAGTTCAAAGGTGGATATCTTATATAAATCCTTTGATTCTCTCATAGAAATGACCTTCATGTCCCATTCAGAAGGTAAGCCTCTGAGAACTTTCATGTTCATTTCTCTTTGTGAGTACTCTTTACCAAGTGCGTCTAGCTCATTAAGGATCTCAATGAATCTTGATTCAAACATTTCAAGAGTTTCACCAGATTTCATCTTGAAGTTCTCAAACTTTTGAAATGCTATCATGAGTTTGTTTTCTTTGATTTGTTCAGTTCCTTCACAAATCATTTCCAACTTTTCCCATATATCTTTTGCAGTTTTGTAGTTTTTGATCTTGCTAAACACAATTTTATCAAGTGAATGATAGATAGTTCTTTGCAACATTGTCAAGGTTGGATCTTCTCTTGTCATCCTCAGTCCATTCCCTTCTGGGTTTGGGGATAATCTGAGCTAATCCAACTGACTGATCAGCTGCAGTGTTGACCTTCACAATAGGTATAGGGCCATCCTCTATGATAGACCACATCTCATCATTGATTCCAGATAAATGTGTTTGCATTCTAATTTTCCACTCATCATAGTCCTCAGCAGAGAACATTGGAACTTTGGATTTCACCATTTTAGGAGCCATGCAAGTATGCATGTGTGTTTTTCAAAAACCAAAAAGGATCTAGCTAGGTAGTGATCAAAGCAGTGGCAAGCAAACTACACTGATACCACTTGTTGGTCCCTTAAACTGGTCAAGGTCTAGAGGGGGGAGTGAATAGACGTTGAGGCCAAAAACAAATTTTCAAACTTTTTAAAGGATTGATTCTAGAACCTTACAGTAGCCTTTTTGAAGTTCAAAAACAGTAAGCCTACAAGAGTTTTAAAACAGGATCACAAAGGTTGCAGCTATGGACTTAACAAGTCTGCAACTGCTGAGTTCAAAAACAACTTGCAAAAACAAATCACTTGTAGACAAAATATCAGAGGAGTTCTCACAATTAAAATTGTATTGAGAATACTCTAATGTGCAGCGGAATAAAGTGAGTGTTAATGAAAAACAATATAAACTAGACTTAACAGTTGAGTGACTTATAAAAGTCTACAGCTGTAGAGTCAGTTTCTGTGAAAATCACAAGGTTTTATGCACTCAAGATTTCAAAAACAATGATGAATATAACAAGAACAGTTAAATATGCAGGACAATAATATAAAGAGTAGGAAGTAAATGGACTAGGTTTATAGTGGTTCAGTGTCTATAAAAAGACCACCTACATCCACTGTTACACCACTCACAAAGATCAATACAAGTAGTTCCCCCTTAGAACTAGTTTCACTCAGATTCCTATTCTAAAAAGAGATAAACTACCCTATTCACTCAGAATTTCAACTCACAAAGAGTTTTACAGAACCTCACAAAGAGATATCTACACTAAGCAGAAATATAAAACAGGTGAGGGAACAACAACAAAAAGATGTGATTCTTACTAAGAAAATCCTAACCAACTATCCTATGAATCACAAAGAATAAAACGAGTAAAACTCTTTCTCTGAATATTGCTGGTTGTAGACTTGCTTAGATTGAATGCTTGTATGCTCAGGGTTGTTGTTATTGGTTCCTCTGAGGACTTCTTCTATTTATAGATTGAGTAGAGTGTCTTATCCGTTGGAAATTCAAATTTGAAATCCGGATAAGGCTCTTCTCTCTCTATTTGGCATGTGTGAAGTGGTCCTCATTCTTCACACAGGATAGTACTGATTGTACTATGTCCTTTTCTTCAGAATTCTGGCCTCCTTGAAACTAATCTTCATTATGCTCCAGAATTAAGAGAAAAAACTCCACTTTAAGTAAAGTTTAGTGAGTGCTTGAGAGCTACACAAATAGTGCTTAAAGGGTCTTCATTATCTTCAAATAATCTGACTTGTACTTCCTCTTCAAACGGTTCTTTGCAGCTGTAGAGTCTTCAACCTTGCAGCTATAAAATCCTGTCAATATCAAAAATCGGCTGTAGAGAAACCTTACAGTTGTAGGGTCATGTCTTGACTGTATAATGATCAAATATACAGCTGTAGACTTCACTTACAACTAAATGTTTCAAACACCAATTTCCTTGGCACAAGTGTTAGATCAATATGATAAATAAACACATTGTTTTGCACACATCAAAATCTAAACCGAGATACTAACAGGTTGATTTACCATAGAATAAATTTATTAAAGGCCCAATTTATACCTTATAAATTTATGGCCCATTTTTCTCTTAGCCCCTTAAATTTTTTGGGTCTAAAGTCCCATTAATAAAGGTCAACTAGTAACATCAAAATAAAATTCAAGCCCAATTTATACCCCTAATTATGATCCAATTTTTTTAATACTCTTAGTCTGCCTAATATATTTTTTTTTAAACGACACTGTAATACAAATATCAAAATCCACACATGCCCAGAAGGCAAGAGCTCTGATTTTTCTGAGACATCATCTCAACCAAGATCTCAAAAATGAATACCTCAATGAAAAGGATCCCAGTATTTTATGGACATCACTGTAGGATCGTTTCCAACAACGAACTATTGTGATCCTTCCTCAACCCTACACCGCATCGTATCTCAGTGAAAACTTTATAAACAGACAATCACTGATGCTGAGTTACTTCAAAAACTTTATCCACTTTTCACACAAGTAACCTTGTACTCCAGTATCAGTATAAGGCAAAAAACTATACCTCTCTGAGCTGATATCTGCATTTTTAGTTGCAGAAAAACATAATCAACTGCTTATGAAAAATCATAATGCAAGACCAGCTGGCTCACAAGCAGTGACAGAAGCACATCCTAGTGCTCGGAAAAGTTTTAGAGGATGCAGACGTGGAAAGGAGATTTGATGCGAATATGGGCAACGGAAGTCGTGATAGGGGACAGGGCCGAGATCGGGGTGATGGTCAATAAAATGCAAAAGATGTCCAAACTCAAGGACATAAAAAGGGTGTATCTCAAGTTCAAAATCATACACCTCAATCGAGCTCACGTTTTCAGAATAAACAAATCTGTCATATGTGTGGATGCGATGACCACAGGTCTCGCACGTGTCATACTCCAAAACATCTAGTAGAGGACTTATCAGTGAATGCTAAGAGACAAAAAGAGGAAGGCTCATCAAGGTGAATCACATCACACCAATCTGTCTGGAGCAGATTTTGACAAAGACATTAGATCAAATGTCCAATATTACTCATAAAAATTAACTAAAGCTTGCCCTTAAAGATTAGAGCACTTGACTTGAGCTTTCAACATGAGATTCATTTTATTATATTTTTTATATATTTTGAGACTATTATATTAAATTTTTAAATTTATTCTTGTGCAGAAGCACTGTTCTAAAAAATGGCCAAGTCGGCCGACTAGTCGCCGACTAGGCTAGTCGGTCCTTGGCCGACCCGTTTTACCCCTAATCGGCAGAAAAAAACACCTGGAACAGTAATCGGCGTCTAGATCCGACTAGTCGGCCGACTTGCCGACTAGACGCTGACTAATTTAAGCTAACTAGACAACCGACTTGCCGACTAGTGGCTGACTTGCCGACTAATGGCCGACTAGGCGCCGATTTATGTAAAATAATTTTTTTTCGATTTTTTCTTTATCTTTTAGAAACTACTTACTCCATTATTAGTTTGAGTTTACAATATTTTTTTCCCATATCATGATGCTTATCTTTTAATATGTTAAAGTTTAAAATTTAAATTAATGTGTCATCTTTTGGATTTTAAATTATGACTTTATTTCTTTTGGAGTTTCATGGTTGTTATCATTTATAATTATAATTTTTAAAGGTGGTTATGTTAACTTTTTATTATTATTTTATGCGTAATGTAGTATTAATTTATTAAATAATTAATTATATTTATCGTTTAAGCATTTCCGACTAATCTCCGACTAATCGCTCTAGTCGCTAGACCCTAGTGGTCTGACCGACTAGTGACTAGCGACTTTTAGAACACTGTCCAGAAGACAAAGATAAATTATCATTCGACATCATCTCAATAAGAATGAAAAAATATATATCTTATGGAAAAATTATTCATGTTGCTTATGGAAATCCCTGAAGGATCATTTAATGGAAAAAAAATGAGGAAAACTATCAATGACATAAATTGATAGACAAAAACTATGGCAGAGGCCAAAAGAATAATTGAGATGGTCGAAATCGGAAGTCCCACAAACGAATCTTATTATACTAGTTTGCCTGAAGCAAACAAGGGCATGTGCAATGACATTTTTAATAAAAATTGAATTGATCTTTACAGAAAATGAGTAATTGATTTGTAGAGGATATATGGCTATGTATCTTAATCATATATTTCCGGTCATATTTATTAACTCCAGAAGAGTTACCAGCTCACATTTTTGTGAAATATATTCCGGTAAGAAAAATATTTATGAAAGATACAATATTAGATGCTAATGAATCTAAAGGACGCCAGAAGCGTGGAAGACCCATTGATTCTAAATTATAATCAACAACAACATTCGACCTCTGGAAGAGGTGAACAATTGTCTTAAAATATAATTTAGATTCATTTTAAATTATAACATCAATTATTTGTCCATCCAATATATTAACATGATTTGTCGGATTTTTTAAAAAAAAATGTGTTATACTAAGCCACATAACAACCTTACTGTAAATGCATTTATTTGTAAGACAAGTCTAAGTATAAACTTATTGAAAGACTGTCTCATATTAAATTTGGAACAAAATCTACTATACTTTATTAGTATTTTTGTTAATGGAGATTATTTGTGGACAGATATGGTATCCGGACTATTTATTAAATTATGGTCATAATTGGTTCTTCTACAAAATGGACTTATATATATTATCCACATGTCATATTGCATAATTTATTTGCAAAATCATTTGAGATTGTGTCTCATTTTTCAAATTATATATTCAATTCATCGAATATATAATGCTAGTGAAAACGAGCTCACATTAAAGATATTTAGTTCTTTATTATATGATAGTGGAAAATCAGTATAAAATACTAAGTCCATTGAGTCCACACCCCGAATGGTCTAACTGAATCACTAGTATGATACATCAAAATTATCGCTGGACAGTTATTATAGAAATTCCAACTTAGCTGCTACATGTTGGGGCATAAGTTTTTTACATGTAGCTTAAATCCGACCCACTGCATAAAATTCATGTTTGCAACTAGTGCATCGAAAATAATAATCATTTCTCATCTGTGAATTTTTTATTGTGCAGTATATATTATTATATTATCTCTAACTCGTACCTCAATGGGCCCAACAAAGGAATCTATGTATACACATTGATTTTGTATCTCCATCAATTGTGAATTATCTAGAACCTTTGATAGGGGATCTTTTTATGGCCCGGTTCGCTGACTGCACACTTAAGGAAGATCATTTTCTCGGCATTAGGGGGATATTAGAAATCAAAATTTAATGAATGCCGATAAATTTTACTAAAGAAAATAAAGATCTTCAAAAATTTCGACATAAGCACTAGTCAAACTTGAACTGGAAGTTCAAAAAGGAAATAAACTTGCAATATTCTGCAAGTAATCTGCCAGATGCATTATCAAATGCATTACTGATTATAAATGAAGTGACTAGATATAGTTGAGGTTCCAATGAAATAAAATAATATTGATGCCCCTGTACGCCGGAAGCGTAATGGACCTCCTTACACAAAACCATTGTATATTAAAGCTAAAAATATTCAGTCACACTTGAAATCTCCTGAAGAGATTTGTCCTGAAGACAGAAATCCTAGTAAAACGCACGTGCACATAGCAATCAAACCACTAGGATTGCGGAACACCCAGATCAGTATATATTTTGGGAAATGATGAAGATCTGGTTTATGTGAATCTTAAAATAAATAAATACAGGAGATTAACATATTCGTACCCATAGTTGCTCTTTCTAAAATCTGGATCCAGTATCTAAATTAGGTGCTCGAAGCACTTTGATTAGATGCAATAGAAAGAAGCAACTATGGATGAGCTGGACTCGCAAAATAAATAAAGTATTTTGTTCTATCGTACGTACCCCCTAAATATTTTATCCCTGAAGGATATAAATGGGTATTTATACGAAAACAAAGTAAAATAATGAAGTTGAGAGATGCAAAGTGAGATTAATAGCTTAAGGGTTTTTCGCAGATACCAATTATTGAGTTTGATGTGATCAAACATATTCTCCTGTTATGAATATTATAAAGTTCTGCCGTATATCCCTGGCAGTTAAATTGATTTAGAAATGCAGTTGATGGACATTGAAAATGTTTATACGGATCATTAGATTCCGATATTTATATAAAAATCCCTGATGAATTTAGAGATTCCCTAGATGCGGAATAATGAAGATCGTAGCATGTTTAGTATAAAACTACAATTAACCTTCATTATATGATTTAAAACAATAAAGTCGAATATGATTTAATCGACTTTGTGAATTCCTCCTGAAGAAGGAAAGAGACTAAAGAAGCTAGTTCAATCTTAAAAGTTAAATTCAAAATGAAAATTCTTATACAAAACCAAGTTTTATCTCGACCTGCAGATCGAGCATTTCCCTGAAGGAATCTATATGCACCAGTCAACCTACTTAAAGAAAGTGTTGGAGAGATTCTATATGGATAAATCTCATCCACTAAGTACACCAATGGTTGTCCGTTCCCTCGAAGTGGAAAAGGACCCATTTAGACCTAAAGAAGATACCGAAGAGCTATTAGGACCTGAAGTTCCTTATCTTAGTGTGATTAGCGCACTACTCTATCTTGCAAACTGCACTGGGCCAGATATTGCTTTTGCAGTGAATTTACTTGCAAGATTCAGTGCCTCTCCTACGAGGAGACATTGGAATGGTGTGAAACATGTCTTAAGATATCTTCAAGGTTCAAAAGATCTTGGTTTGTTTTACCAAAGAAACCAAGACAAAACACTAGTGGGTTATGCAGATGTTGATTATATCTGATCCCCACAATGCAAAATCACAAACTGATTACGTTTTTCTCTATAGTGGTACAGCCATTTCATGGAGATCTGTTAAACAAACTATGGTGACCACCTCTTCAAACCACTCAGAGATCATAGCTCTATATGAAACTGCACGAGAATGTGTTTGGTTGAAATCATTAGTAAAACACATTTACGACTCGTGTGGTATCCCTTTAAATGACATAAATCCTTCAGTAATTCATGTAGACAACGCTGCGTGTATTTCTCAAATGAGTAATGGCTATGTCAAAGGGAACTTGACAAAACACATTTCCCCTAAATTATTTTATCCTTACGAACTCCAGAAGAGTGGTGAGATTACGATACAACAAATACGCTCAAGTGACAATCTTGCAGATTTGTTCACTGAATTCCTTCCTACATCTACTTTTGAAAATTATGTTCATGGGATTGGGATGCGTCGACTTGGAAGATTGTTATCTTCAGGGGGAGTATCAACTTCAAAACGATCCTGAAGATTGGGTCCCGAAGATCAATGGTTGTACTCTTCCCGTTAACTACTGTATTCTTCCAAATTACAGTTATTATGTCCAAGGGGGAGTGTTATAAAATATATGATATATATGGTGGACATAATAATATCTAAGTCCATTGGGCCTTTGGCCTTATGGGCTTTAGGGTTAAATTAGGGATACGATACTATATATATTTGTATTCTCATCATTGTACACACATAACTTATTCAGATTATTATTCACATATCTCCTGGCTTGGTCGCCCCCAGACGTAGTCACTCGTGACGAACTGGGTCAACAAATCTTGTGTCGTTTATTGTTTTTACTTTTACTTAAATTACAACATATTGTATCTAGACTTAATTGATTTAATCGAGTGTAGTGTTATTGTTAGTTGATATGGGATATCATCTTACTCAATTGATTAATAATAAGTTTTGATCGGATGGTGGGTTTGATTAATTAATTTAGGAAGATGCAAGACATTTTATGAACATCCTTTTAGATATGAGGTTAAATGCTTGGGTTTGCAAGATTATTTTTGCTAGTCAAAGATCGATAATATAATTGAACATCACCTAAATCTCAAATTAGAATTCTCTTACAATTGATACTTTTTCTGTTTTATAATTTATTTAATTCTAGTAATTTAGTTTTAGATAATTTATAGCTTAATTTCTCAAGTGTTATTCTAAATTCAAAAGAAATAAATCACGTTTTGTGCGACCTTGTTCATTATATTGATTAGTTTAGGTAATTTATTTTTGGTTGTTTGACGACATACCAATCCATCGTGATGTTTTACATTGTCCATCAAAATAATATAGATTTTAACAAAAAAAAACAATTCATTAGGATTAAAGAAAAGAGTAAAGCTAAAGGTATGTTGCTTTAGTTTCTTTATTGAAGAAATTTTATTTTATTACTAAAGAGTATATTGAATATATACTGCAATTACGTATGAATAAGGATAAATATATAGTAATTATTACTCCATTTTGAGTATCCTCCTCTCATTATCTCTCTCAATCCATCTTTTATGTCACAACTAACAAGTTTCTTTAAAAAAAAAATTAAAGCACACAATTAATTATAATATAACCACAAAGAAGACACATTCATTCAACATTTGAAGAATAAAAAAGAAAAAAAAATATTTCATTACCATTCAAGAATTTAAATTAAATGCCCCCTAAATTATTAACTTTATATGATAAAATTATTTTACAATGATAATGTAAATAGTATCAATAGAAGTACTTCTTCTTTTCAGTTTTTGCTTTACATAGTGAATTATATGATTTCTTTATTTTTTTTCTTTTCCACATATTCTTAGAAACTCAAGATTCATCATTTTGTGCAATGTACGTTTATGTTTTAAATAATATCATAACAATTGCTACCATTTTTGTAATAATACTAGTATTTTCATCCGTCGTATTCACGATCTATTATATTTATTAAATAAAATTTTAATTTTAATAATATTATAATTAATTATCTTATAATATGCATGAATTCAAAGTTACAATGTCAAGTACTAATTCACTACTCTCTATGTTTCAAAAAATATTGTTAATTCACTACTCATTACTCAGTAAAAACTATAATGCTTCACATTCCACTAATAATTACATACAAAGATGTCTTTCTTCTACTTTTTTCACTTAAATTGAAGAATTCCCCTTATTAAAAACTATTTTATCCATTTAAACACTATAAGTTAACTCATATAAAAATATTCCAAAAAACTATACAATATTTTCTTAGACAGAGAGAATAGTGAATTAAGTTTTAGCATGCATGATGTGGTTAAAATTGATGGTGCGTCACTGATTTGCCTTTTTAATTTTTCATGTGTAAATTAACTATTTTTTAAGAAATATGAATTTTAATATCAAAATAAATTTTTTTAACTAATACTAAATTAAAACAAATTATTTAAAATATTTTAACTAACAGTAAATTCAAAATAAATTATTTTAACTATTTAAATTATATTTTCTTTTAAAATATACATTAAGGTCATGTATCATTTATAATATTATATGATACAATGTATATTCATGCATAAAAAAAATTACACAAATATATTTATCCTTTATTATAGATTAATAAGAAGTTTAACTTTCTTAATTATAAATATATATTTATTCACAAACTATTTTTTTCAGGGACTTTTCTAGTCTACCAAACATACCCTAATAATATTACTATATTAGTTGGGCATATGCAACTATTCAATATAAACCGATACAATTATTCAGTAAAAACAATTTATTTTATTTAAATATATATATATATATATATATATTTAAGTGGCACACTGCATTATAAAAAATTTATCTAAATAAAAAATATTATTAATCAAACTATTAAATAAAAGTGTAAACATTATTAATCAAACTAGCTAATATAGCATTAAAATATTACTACTGTAATTTTTTCTAACTGATCTCATTGGATATCATTATGTATTAATTAATGAGTGGACTTCATCATGAATTACTTCCAAGTTCCTACAACTATACCATCCGAGTCTTATTTATTAGAAGTATGGACAAAATTTTATGTGAACTCGAACTAACATAAATTTAGTTTTTAAATTATTACTCCCTCCGTTCCGCTATAAGTTGCTTGTTATTTTTTGGCACACAAATTAAGATAAAAGTGAAAAAGTATAAGTGATGTGATGGAAAAAAGTGAAAAAGTAATGGAAATAGTGTAAAAAGTATTGAAAATAATAATAAAGAAGTGAATAGTAGTTTCCAAAAAAGTAATAAAGCAAATGAGCAACATATAGTGGGACGGACGAAAATGACAACATGAGCAACTTATAGTGGGACGGAGGATTATTATTTATTCTGCCGCAGTCGGCCCTCACAAGGATCCTCCGATCACGGCTCCAGCACCCCTTCATCTTCAGAATCGAAGGCTTCAATTCCAACAGAATCTCTCATTGTGGCGTCCTGCAATTCGACGCCGAGGAAGGAGTCGTTCACCTGCCCGATTGGATGATAAGGAACTTGTGTTAGGAAACTTAATTTAATCACATAAATAATAGTCTTCCTTTGGGCCGACTTATTACTCACAAAAAAAAAAAAAAAAACTTGCAATTGTCACATATTTATAATTACAGGCGTTTGTGTATTTCGAGCCAAATATTAACCTTCCTTTGGGCCGATTAATACCCGCATGAAAACACACATACACAATCATCCCAATACTTTCAATGAAAAAATTTACACAACAGAGGTCACTTTGGCGACTTCTTGATTCAATCAGACCATCTTAAATATTAGTAGAAACCAAATAGGAACTTGAGATGTCCAACAAAATTAAATTTTCCGAATAAATTTAAGATAAATAAATATCTTAATCCAAAATATTTGTACCACAGTTAAATAGTACACATTAGTGCCTAAATCCCAGAATCATAACTATAATCACTAAATCCTCATGAAAAATAATAAATTCCAATTTTATTCCACGAATATCAAATATATGCATGCCTTAATAATCTCAAAATATATTTATGCACTTAACAAATCTTTTGCACAAATATAGGCACAAAATCTTGCTAAATTAATATTTGACCAAAAAAGAAATTTACAAAATTTACATGACTGAAAAATGGCCACACAAGTCTTGCATATAATCAATGTACACAAATCATGCATATACTCAATCTAATAACAATTTGCCTATGAGTCCGGTAAAACCCAAAAAAACAAATCCTTTCCATTAATTAATTATTTATTTATTTACTTTCTTCAGCGCACATAACATAATCTTAAGGGAAAACCGCATTGATTGGCATAAGCATAAAAAGATCACTTTTATATATATATATATATATATATATCAACATATATAGTTAATATGTGTGCCGCTGATTAATCCATAAACTTTCCATAACCTGATACATAAACTTTAACCCTTTTCTCAAAAAAAAAAAAAAATTTACAGCCGCATACATCCCATAACTTGCATAATCAAGTTTTCTTTACTTTCGATTAACCATGTGCGATTAGCCTTAATCCATAATAATAAAAAGAATAGCGATCTCAACCATCGGAACATATTATCGACTAAATTCAATAAATAAATCCCAAATTCAAAGATTCAAAAAATAACGCATAGACCCTAATATTGATTCATTAAGAATTATAAAATTCTATCCAAAATTTCAGAAAATCATGTGTAGAGTGGCACTAATGCCACTTGTTAGGAAACTTAATTTAATGACATAAATAATAGTCTATCCAAAATTTCAATATTCCTCACAATACGCAGCCCAGTGACACAATATCGCAACCATAGTCAATGATTGGATGCCTCATAACATGCCACAAATTCTCCTGCCATGGTAGAAGATGCTACATGTCTGCTTAGCACTTTTCCATGAAACAGCTCCCTCAGCTAACAGATAAATGTAGCCCGAAGTGGATTTTCTACTAATTTGGCATCCAGTAAAATGAGAATCAGAAAACCCAATGATCTCCAACTGATCTGATCTCCTATATGTAAGCATGTAATCCTTAGTTCTCTGTAAATATCTCAAAACTCGTTTGGCTACTTTCCAATGATCCATACCAGGATTACTTAAATATCTGTCCAACATGCCAACAATAAAACCCAAATCAGGTCTTGTGCAGACCTGATCATACATCAAGCTCCCAACAGCCGAAGCATAGGGAATCTTTTGCATCTCTTGAACTTCAAGATCAGTTCGAGGGCACTGACTGAGACTAAACTTGTCTCTCTTAGCCACAGGGGTATCACCAGGCTTGCAGTTATGCATGCCAAATCTTTGCAGCACTTTTTCTATATATCCCTTTTGTGATAATCCAAGATTACCTCGAGAGCGATCTCGATGTATTTGAATCCCCAATACAAAAGAGGCATCCCCAAGATCTTTCATTTCAAATTTCTTTGATAGAAAGGTCTTAGTATCGTGCAACAAACCTAAATCATTGGTGGCAAGTAATATGTCATCGACATATAGCACCAAGAAAATAAACTTACTCCCACTGAACTTGTGATACACACAATCATCAACAACATTAGTCTCAAAACCAAACGAGACAACTACTTCATGAAATTTATAGTACCACTGACGAGAAGCTAGCTTGAGTCCATAGATGGATTTCTTTAATTAGCAAACCATATTCTTTGGATCTCCCGACACAAAGTTTTCTGCTTGCACCATGTATATTTTCTCAACAATATCACCATTGAGAAAAGCAGTCTTTACATCCATCTGATGTAACTCAAGATCATAATGTGCAACTAGTGCCATTATAATTCTAAAAGAGTCTTTCGTGGAAACCGGAGAGAAAGTCTCTTTAAAGTCAATGCCTTCTCTTTGAGTAAAGCCTTTAGCCACAAGACGTGCCTTATATCTTTCAACATTACCATTTGAATCCCTTTTGGTTTTAAATATCCATTTACAACCAATGGGTTTCGAACCTTCTGGTAATGGGACAAGATCCCAAACTTGATTGTCTTTCATTGACTTATACTCTTCATTCATGGCATCAATCCACTTTTGAGCATTTGGACCCTTCATGGCCTGATGAACACTAATAGGATCATCATCCATTAATTCATTAATGTCCTCATTTTCTTGAAGAAAAACTATGTAATCATCCGAAATAGTTTTTCTTCTCTCCTAGTGGATCTCCTTAATTCTACATGTTCTTGAGGTTGTTCTTCTATTATTGCATCAACTTGATTGGAAAGTTCTTCAACATTAACCTGTTGAGGTTCCAAATCTGCTTCTTCTCCAATGACGGGAATGATTACCTGAACATTGTCAGAAGCAGTAGCGGATGTCGAACCCGACTCCTCCTCAAAGGTGATGTCTTTAACCTTATTTCTTACCCCAAACTCAATATCCTCAAAGAACACTGCATTGGTTGACATTAAGTTGTATTGTGACAATAATTCGGCAGTGTTATATTCCAATAACAACAGAAGCTCCACTAAGTCAAAACATATTGACATAAAGTTTCTAGTTGTGAAGGAAAGCGTTCAGAGTGGTCAGATTTCTATAGAGCATATTGGAACAGGACTCAATGATTGCGGATCCGCTAACTAAAGGTTTATCACCCAAGGTTTTTCATGAGCATACAACTCATATGAGTGTTATGTTGCTTCGGCACACTTCGGTTTAGTGGGAGTCTATGTATGTTTAATTGCTCTATATTTCATTTTGGACACATTATTGTGTAATTGAGATAATTTTTATGAAGAAACAAAGCTTTGTTATTTTCACACTCTGCTCTATTTTGGTTTTATGTTGATCTCACTCAAGTATAAGAAAGGACCAGTTGTAAATATACATGTCAGATCACATTACATGTAATTTCCATGCTACACACCATAATTGATCTATTATTGATTGTAATGATATATGTGATTACTGATGGGTCTAGTCACGATTAAGATGATGAAAGCCTCCTTAGTCCTATATCAGTGCAATTGATGATAAGATTGTTTAAGGAATACTCATAAACATGACAATAAGTTTGAGCTCATTCAGGATACACATTTGTCTGGTGTCACGTGTTTGCCCTAGTGGGAGATTGTTGGAAATATCCAACATATTGGGCTTCCACATGTCAATATTAAATGTGTATAATTGTCTTTTAAGCAGGCCCAAATTAAAGTGATCTAATACAGTTAATTAATTTATAGGCCTATATGGGTATTAAATAATTATGGACTTTATGTGTAGATACCATTAAGTGATTTCAATTTGTTGAGGGACCAAATTGAAATAAAGGATAATTTATTATTATAAATAGGGTTATGGTCCTCAAACATCAGCATATTCATCACACAATTCTGTATTTACTCTACGGAAAAGTAATAAAGAGGTGAGGCTGATTGTTTGAGATTAGAATTGATACACACTGATATTTGTGGACCATTCCCTTCTGCTTCTTGGAATGGTCAACAATATTTTATATCATTCATAGACGATTATTCACGATATGGGTATCTATATCTCATTCATGAAAAATCAAAGGCACTGGACATGTTCAAAATATTTAAGGCTGAAGTTGAGAATCAACTTAGCAAAAGGATTAAATGTGTCAGATCTGACCGTGGTGGTGAGTACTACGGTAGATATGATGGCTCAGGAGAACAACGTCCGAGACCTTTTGCTTTCTTCCTAAAGGAATGTGGAATAGTCCCACAGTACACCATGCCAGGAACACCTAGCATGAATGGTGTAGTTGAAAGACGAAATAGAACTTTAAAGGATATGGTGAGGATTATGATTAGTCATTCTTCATTACCAGAATCACTTTGGGGAGAAGCACTAAAGACTGCAGCTTACATTCTCAATAAGGTACCAACTAAAGCAGCTGCTAAAACTCTTTTTGAACTTTGGACTGGGCGAAAGCCAAGTCTAAATCACTTTCATATTTGAACATGTCCAGTGCCTTTGGTTTTTCATGAATGAGATATAGATACCCATATCGTGAATAATCGTCTATGAATGATATAAAATATTGTTGACCATTCCAAGAAGCCGAAAGGAATGGTCCACAAATATCAGTATGTATCAACTCTAAGACTTCATTTGCTCTTTGAGCACCTAATTTCTTGTGTTTGGTCTGTTTTCCTTTAATACATTCAACACAAACATTAAGTTCTGAAAAGTCAAGTGTATCTAAAATACCTTCTGACACAAGCCTCTCAATTTTGGTTTTTGAGATATGACCTAAGCGTTTGTGCCATAATTTAGCCGAATTTTCTTTATTTAATTTTCGCTTAGTACCTCTGGACTCAACATGCAAGGATTCATTATATGAAGAAACAACATCAAGCAAATATAGATTATCATATGCACTCAAAGAACCAGTGCCCACAATACTGGAATTTCTTAAAAGATTAAACTGACAATCTCCGAATGAACAAGTAAAACCAAATTTGTCCAAAGCAGAAATAGAGACCAAATTCCGTCAAAAAGACAGTACAATAAAAGTATCTTTTAAGTCCAAAAAAATATCCAGTCTTTAATAATAATCTAAAATGCCCTATTGCTTCCACTTCTACCGATTTGCCACTACCCACATAGATGTATCTTTCAATTTGAGCCTCCGAGAGGGAGCGCGTGTGATTTTGTGCGACGCGCGGCTGTCGAAGGGCGGATTCATGAAGCTGCAGCCGCACACGACATCGTTTCTCGATCTGGCTGACCCTAAGGCGGTGCTGGAGCATGGGTTGAGGGGTTTTACTTGCCTTAGTCGCGGAGATACGTTTGTGATCAAGCACGAGGAGAGCGATTTCTGGTTTGATATGTTGGAAGTGTTTCCTGGAAATGCAATCAGCTTGATTGATACCGATTGTCTCCTTGATTTTGCTCCGCCCTTGGATTATAAGGAGCCTGATGGTAGGAAACAGAGGATCATAGTGGAGGAATCTGTTGAAAAGGAGGAGGAAGCAAAGGGGTTTAGGCCGTTCTGTGGGGCGGCGCGCCGGCTTCATGGGACGATGGTGGTGAGCGCGACCGTGGTGGAGGAGGTAAATAATAGAGAGAAAGATGGCGGGAAAGAGGGAGGAAAGGAATTGTTAAAACCTTTTACAGGAAGGAGTAGTGTTCTTGGAGGGAAATCTTTTTTGTGAAT
This sequence comes from Prunella vulgaris, assembly GCA_026898435.1. Lineage (NCBI taxonomy): Eukaryota > Viridiplantae > Streptophyta > Magnoliopsida > Lamiales > Lamiaceae > Prunella > Prunella vulgaris. The sequence goes on along the minus strand of JAPKLY010000862.1, from coordinate 82,681 downwards.
TTTATTTTGATCTATGATTTTTTTATTTTATTAGTTTGTTATAAAACTCCTCATTGTTTATATTTTATTATTTGCTTTTAAAAATTTATTATATTAAATTAAAGGTAATTAAGTCTTGTGTGATTATCTAATTAAAAGATTTAAATGATATTTTAACATAATCATAAAATCGAGAGCTCTCTATTATCATACACGATGTGAATATTAAAGATTAGTGTAATTTTTGTGAATATATGAAATGAGTAGTTAATTGTAATGCATGATTCCCTTCAACAAAATATAATTTCATAAGTAGAAACACATTAAAAATATTAAAATATAATGTTTTATTAGTTAAATTCAACATTATTTATAAAATTAATGAGTATATAGATAAAGAAACAAAATACATATGTTTTATTAGATAAATTCAACATTATTTATAAAATTAATGAGTATATAGATAAAGAAACAAAATACATATGTTTTTCAAACTGCATCATTTTAATGAGTATATAGATAAAGAAACAAAATACATATGATAAAAGTAACAACTATAACAGCCTTTTTCTTCGGGTTGCTCTGTTCCACAGGAGCTGATTTACCACTTCTTTATGATGTTATATCTTCTACATTTCTTTTAGTTTTCTCGAAAAAAGTGCTTTTAGAGAAGCTTGTCATAGTGAATTAAGTTTAATGGCAGTCTAGGGACAAGGACAGGGTTTAATTGGCCCAAGTAAGTGTTTCACTAAAACAAAAAATTATATCAAACCTCAGAAAATGTTAATCTTCTGTCTTCCTTTCCACTTCTCTCACTAAACAAGCAAAAGGTTGAAGGACGCGGAGAAGGAATTTCTGGTTTTTATAGTGATTTCAATCATGAATTCAATACCTGTTGCGTGACAGCAGAAGGAACGTATTCAATTATTCATAGAAGACTTGTTTTTTTTACTATTCTGTCAATTTATCTTCTCCCTTCGAATTTTTAATACCTTCTCTTATATCCAAACCAATCACAGTAGCAGAAGAAGGGTTTTTTTTTTTTTTAATAGAGAAATTGCCTATGGGATACTACATAGTATTTAGTTTTTTTTTTACTCCTAGCACACCTAACCTATATTTTTTTACACTTAGCACACATAGCATATATTTTGTAGTCACTTATCCCACACCACACCCTCCTCTCCCACCCTCAAAGATGCAACCTCTTTGCAAGAGTAGTCAAATCATACACATCACAAACTCTCACACACTCTTTTCTCCTCACATTCGGCCCATCCCCTCCCACCGTCCCTCCCATAAATTTGTGTCTAATTTTAATTAATAGTAATTATAATTATTTTATTAAAATATATTAGTTTTTCAATTAAACTATTAATTATAAAAAAAATGAAATATTCATAAGTTCAAAAAAAAAGTAAAACTTCAAACTTTCATAATTACAGTTCAAATTCATTTATTGTCAAAGTTCAATTATAAATTTTTCCAACAACTCTCTTTTTTCTCTCACCTCTCTCCTTCACTCCCTCTCTCTACTTTGTCAATCAAATCTGTCAGCAATCAATTCAACCTCCATAATCATTTTTCTTTCCTTTTTCTTATTTTATATACACTTAATTACTTACAACTTTATTTTAATTTTAAAATACTATTCTTTATGAATTCATTTGAATTCATTTTTCCCTCCTTTTATAACAATTTTAAACTTTTAATACTTAATGTTTTATGGGTGACTTACGTATAGGTTCAAAAACGTCACTATATTTACAAATAGGTGCGGTGCAGAAAAAAAATGTGCTTCTGTGCAGAAAAAAAATGTACTTCTGTGCAAATATTTTGAACCTATTTGTAAATATAGTGACTTTCTTGAACCTATATGTAAATCATCCATGTTTTACTAACATTTTTAATTTTTTTTATGAATTGTATTCAATTTTCTCTCAATTTTTAAAAAATTCTTGAATATTAACTTTTTAATTCAAATTAACGGAACATTCATAAGTTTAAAAACAAAATAAGTAAAAGTTCAATTTTTATAAATATAGTTCAAATCTATTGATTGTCAAAGTACAAATCTATTAATTTAAATATTTAATACTTAATGTTATACTAACTTTTTTTTTTTTTGAAATCAAATTTTAGTTATTTTTTAATTTAGATTTTTTAAAGTTAAAGTGTGAAGCAGTCAAAACATACTTGTCACAAATTCAAATCATACCTGTAATTCAAAAATACAAATTTGAATCACAACAGTTTTTCTAAGTGCTAAAAAAAAGTAAAAGTTCAAAATTATTAATTAATAAGTTCGATTACAAATTGTTTACAGTTCAAATTTATAGTACCAAAATACATACCAATATATACACATAAATAAACCTCTTTTTGCAGAAACTAAATAAACCAAACAAGACTATCTTGGATACGAAACCCCACTTTCATCAAAATATTGTAACAGCAAATTCAACAGATTCATCAAAAAAATGGGGATATGCAAAATCAGCATATCAATTTATTTTATTCAATCAATGGCCTAATATAAATATGTTTCCTTTTTTACTTGATTCAATCAATTCCAAAATTCAGAAGTATATAATCTAAACTAGCAATAATGTTTAATTTTAGCAAATTAGCACATACAGAGAGAGACTCTAATGTCTCAAATTCTGAAAAAAAAAAAAAAAACAGAACAATGGTATTCAATTGTTCATGAAACCAAATATAAAAAAAATTAATTTTACCTTTTATCAAGAACATCAAAAGGCAGAAACAAAAAAACAAAAAAACACAGATCGACGCCAGATTCGTCGACATTTGATGAAAAACACCAATCGACAGCCATCCGTCTCATCGCTCAACCACCAAATGCCACTGAAATTCATTTGAAAAAGCTCGACTCTAAAAAAATTACAACCACTGTGTTCCACCTCCACTTATCAAAGAGAGAGAGAGAGAGAGACCCACCGCCGACATCGTCTGCTGTGGATGGAACGATGGCATCCCCGTCAGATCTGAATATTGGACGAGAAACGCCACCGCCGTGAGAGAGATCCTCCGGTGGAAATGTCCACCCACCGGAAACGCAGGACCTACCGCAGCGAGAGAGATCCTCCGCTGGAAATCCCACACTCCGTCGAAAACACCTGCCGCTACCTCTGTTGCACCAGATCCTCCGGCGAGATGGAGGGGACTTCGACGGGATTCTGCAAGGCCCTGCTCACCGGGAGAGAGAGGAGAGAGGAACCTATGAAAGAGAATTGGTTTTTTTATGGAGAGGAGAGAAAATGAAATGATATGTGGGTTATTTTATTGAAATTGATTTTGTCAGTGGGGTTACCCCCACACCCCACACCACCCTACACTAGTAGCATATTTATAACAAAAAGTAACTTTTGGTACTCGGGGTAAATAAAATTGTGTTGGTATGTTGAGAAAAAAAATACTTAAGACATAGCACCCCATAGCAACTCACCTTTTTAATATGTTAAACCTTTTGCCCGTTTGAATAGCAATAAAAATAAACTTATCAATATACTCTGTTTTGCAGGAAATGATTTGTATTCCTAATTACATGACTTACAAAGTGGTCCGGAGTAACAGGTTAGAGCCTATAAATATTGAGGATGACTCTGATGTGTGTATTCTTGAGGATTGAGTGCACCACCAATGTTTTCAAATCCTACTACGTTGAATGGGAAGTTTATTGCTCTCTCACAATTTTCGACATCTAGTGCCCTCATCACCCAGACAGTAATAGGGTCTTCAAGGCTTACGACAAATGATGAGTGTGTCATTTTTCAAGTTGCAATGCAGGTGAAACATATTTAGTATCTCTTATCCTTGAGTTAGAAATTAATTACTATGCTGAAGAATTCTGTGTGATTTTAAAAATGTTAAATGGATTAGGATGACTATCTTTATGGTGGAGTACATCCATGCTTTACGAAATAAAGAATGCATACAGCAGGTTCATGAGAAAAGTAAGAGAAATGGTGTTTTAATTCATGTCTTGTGGATTTTTTTTGTTTCGATAGATGCACACTGCATATCAAAGTGTTTTCTTGCTTAATAGTTTCTTTACTATAACTTTTTTTTTTTTGAAATGTTTTTTACTAGAAATTTTATCCTTGCTCTTCTTTAAGGAAGAGCTTCCATGTATTTTTCATACTGACAGTTTCTTTTGTCATGGTTTGCGCGCATGGAGAGGAGACTAAGAAAAAGAAAGAAATGGTTGAACATGATGAACTCAGGTGGTCGTGGAGAAAGCAGTTGTTACAATGAACGATATATAGATGAAATAATATCAACGATATATAATAGATGAGTGTTTAATTGAAGACGATGTTCATATTGAGGCAATTATACTATGACCAACTATACTGCATAAAATTCTAAATATCTCATATTGTTTAGATTGGACTAATTGTTCATGCTAAAATTTAAATGAATGTAAATTAGATTTGCGACATTCCCTTTAGCTCTTCATGATGATGTATTTTGTCAGAGGTCTTACATGCTATAAGCGTGCTTTAGATTCATCAGATATTTTAATATACAGAGCATGAATTACAATACACATATAGAGGCAAATTAAAGCATAAATTAAATCACGTGTATGCACGAGAAATACTGAAAAAAATACAGATTATAGATACTAATTTATCAGCCGCACAAGGTTTATTTAGGTCCTTTTGTGTGAGTAAATTATTGACTTTTGTGTGTGTAAATTATTTCCTTTTTAAAGTGTGAAAAAAGAGTTAAGACGGAGGGAGTACGTTTTTTCTTTTGTTTTGATTTATTATGGGTAACCATACAAAATTGGAATTTGCACCTCTTGATATTACTGGAGAGAATTATATTTCGTGGATTCTTAATGTCGATGTTCATCTTGAGGCAATTATATTATGACCAACTATACTAAATAAAATTCAAAATATCTCATTTTGTTTAGAATGGACAAAATTGTTTATGCTAAAATTTAAATGATGTAAATTAGATTTGCGACATTCCCTTTAGCTCTTCATGAAGATGTATTTTGTCAGAGGTCTTACATGCTATAAGCGTGCTTTAGATTCATCAGATATTTTAATATACAGAGCATGAATTACAATACACATATAGAGGCAAATAAAAGCATAAATTAAATCACGCGTATGCACGAGAAATACTAAGGAAAATACATATTATAGATACTGATTTATTAGCCGCACAAGATTTATTTAGATCCTTCAAGGATCAACACTCGCAAGGACAAAAAATACTCAAAGCAATAATAAATTGAAAAAGTCACCAATTCAATCCTCTAGAGAGTAGAATTCAATTTTTTTAGAACAGCTTGTCAAAGTATAGGCTTGGAGAATTTTTACTTAATTTTTTTGCCCTCTCAGTTTCATTTAGCAATTTTTTTTGAATATAAATAAAGATTGGAGTATGAGCTTAACGTCTTCCACTAAGCTCACTGTTTCAAAATAATACAACAAAAAAACACATGTTCTCTTTCAAAGAAACAATGACAATTAAAGATGCCAGATTTCAAAGTCGCTAATTAGAATAACAGGTGGCTACTACTTAAGGTCAACGATGCATATTTTTTACTGAAAAATATATATATTATATGCCACAATTGACATATATAGGTTGCATGCTTTGAATGCATTCTATGAATCTTATGTAGGAGATAACAAAAACTAATCAATGTAAATAATCAAGGATTGCAAGATAGAGATGTTGGGTTAATTGATATAATTACTTTTAAAAATAACTAAAGCAACCTGTGCAATGCACGGTCAAGAAACTATTGAATATAAAAATTGAAACACATAAAACATACAATATTAGTGAAGGAATAGTCAAAAGATAAATTTATTGAAATTCATGAGAGGTAATTATAATTCCCCTCTAATTATTCCATCGACACAACAGAGAATACAGACATTAACCATAAAAAGAGATATAACAAACATAATGACTCAAATGACAGTATATATAGTAACAGTAGTTATATATTATGAGAATAGAAGAAGCTGCACCACCACCATGGAGGACAAACCATGCATGCAAAAGGCCTGACTTTGGATATATATATATATATATATGTTGAAATTATATCAAAATGATATCCTTCCAACAAAGACTTTGATGGATCATATGCCTCATCCTCCAAATTGATGATGACATCTTCAATTACGTTTCCATCTGCATGCATGTATATATAGTTTAATGCCAATTAATTAATAAAAAAACCAAGAAAAGAATATTTATAATAATCACAAATAAATCATAATATAATTACTTCATTGGCGGAGTAACCGGAAACAAGAGTCCGAAAGAAAACATGGTTAACTGAATTAAATTATGTAAACTTAGAAGTTGAAATATATTTAGAGTGGTGGAATGGAAAGATCAATGCATGGTAAGGCTGCTTATATATACTACAAGAGAAGAGATGGAATATTAATGCATATATTTACCAACATTTAAAGTTTATTTCACCCAAGTGCCTACCCTAGCTCACCGTACTCTAAATGTGAGACGACACTAATTGGCTCCCAAACCTTATCTCTTATTAATCCATAGTACCTTTACATATCTTAAGTGTAAACTAATTAATTTTAATTTGACATAAATTGTACTATATATATGGAGAAAATATCAAAAATGGTCATGTAACTTTGTTTGAATCTAAATTTAGTCTTTTATCTTTTAAATTTCTCGATTATAGTCCTTTTTTTATAAAAAATGGTCCTTTCCGATTGAAATTTAAAAAAATGGCCGCAATCATATGCTCATGTGGCATATTTTGTGTATATCTCTTGTTATGTGGCATTTGTTTTGTTTTTTTATTTTTATTTTTTCATAAATAATTTTGACTAACTATCACCTAAATAAAAATAATACATATTATCTACTTTTTCTACTGGTGAATTGGAATAAAGAATAGCGATTTAAAAATTATACGCAATATATTCAAGTATGGAATTTATATATTAATTTCCTACTATCTATTTCTAAATCAGTTAAATTTTATGTGGCTTAATACAATATCTTCTATTTATTCATCTAATTTTTTCATAATTTTAAAAAATTTAAAATAAAATAAAAATAACTGATGTAAGTTTACACTTTTCAAATTTTAAATTTAGATTTTTTTAAAAATAATATTTGAATAACCGCTTTAAGATATTCCTTTATAAAAATCCTAATTTGTATTTTTATAATAAAATTATGAATAATTGTTGTAAGTTACACTTTTATAAAAATCGTAATTTGTATTTAAAATAAAAATATGTATAACCGCTATAAATTATAGTTATGCTTGATATTTTTAATTACTAAATAATTATTAATTATTTAATGAATTTTTATAATAATTATATAATTTTTTTTAAAAATCATTTATATATATTTTTAAATACAATTATATAATATATAATTTTTATTAAAATATTTAATTTTATTTTTAGTCCCGCGTGATAGGCGGGGTTATGTACTAGTTATAATATAATTTGATATTAAGAAATTAAGAATCTAGTAATAATATAATTTGATATTAAGAAATTAAGATATTATAGGCATTCAGTTAAATAGAATAGATTTAGTCAATATTGTAAATATATTTTCTTCATCTTTTTAGATTTTATAATTAATTTATATTGTTTAGTTTTATTATTGTTTAGTTTTCTTCATCAGCATATGATTCCGGCCAATTTTTTAATTTTTTGTCGGAAAGGACCATTTTTTATAATAAAAGGACTATAATCGAGAAATTAAAAAAATAAAAGACTAAATCTTGACTCAAACAAAGTTACAGAACCATTTTTTATATTTTCTCTATATATATGCATAGGAAAAAATTATACCGAAATATTTTTTTGTATACCAAAATATATATTATCAATATGCTATTTTCGGTATATACCGTTATATCCCGAAATATTTCATTATACCGAAAATATTTTGGTATATCACGGTATATCAAAATTTTTATATTTATATATCATTATCATATTGAAATTTCGATATGCCAAAAAATTTGACAAATTCAATTTTTTGGGTACGGTAAGTATATTTTTTTTTTCCACCCCCTAATAGCACTTGTCTCATGGAAATGAATTTGGTGCAATAATTGAAAGGTCCACATGTCACGTGTCATGGAGTATCCAGATATGCAGGAGATCCAACCTCGTCTCTCACTAGGGGTGGCAAATGGGCTGGGACGGGGCGGGCCGGCATTGGTCCACCAGGCTGTTGGGCCCGGTCCGGTATTAATCGGGCCTTCATTTTAACAGCCCAGTCTGGCCCTATGCGGGCCACCGGGCCAAAATGGCTCATTACTTAATAATTGAATTTGAAAAATATTATTTATATTTAATATTTTTTTACATGTAAAAATAATAAAGATATTTTGATAGACACTAAAATATAATTCCAAAATATTTTTAATATTAATTTAAATATAAGGAAATACACTCAAAGAATCATATATATATATATATATATATATATATATATATAATTAATGAAACTAATCAAAGAGTCCAAAGTTAAAGATTCTAATTATATATATAATTAATGAACCTGAAAAATAAAATAAAAACACACGTTTTGAACCTGGAAACAAACAGAGGAACTAAATTCATTTTTGAAAATTCTAATTAATAAATATTAGTTTTTTAAAACTCAATTCATTTTGGTTAAAACTTAAAAATCAAACATTAATTGAACTAAACTAAAAAAAAGTTAAAAATTATAATTAGGAATTTAGGGTTTGGGTAGTTTTTTGTTTTGGGCCTCTTGGTTTAATACTAGCATTGCATACAACATAATTAAAAAAAAATGTTCGGGCCAGTCTTATTTTTGGACCAAGCCCGGCCCGACTTCGGTCAGTCCGATGGGCCTACTGGGCCGGGCCAAATAGGCCCGGTTCATTTCGGACTGCTTATTTTTAGGCCCAGCCTGGCTTGAAAGACGGGCCGGACCCATTTTGCCACCCTACGTGCTCTTGGAGTGACACGACCACACTTATCACACACAAACATACGACCAGTTTAAATAAAACTCGACCTGAAAATTGGCTATAAATTTTTTCAACATACATCATAACACTATATCAAACCCGACAACCTGTTTACATTCACAGAAGTAGTTTCAAACTACACGCAAACTACATCACCTCCAAAATCATACATCAGACACCTTAATTTACACTATGACCCAGTACAGGTTTAAAACAAACACAATATACTACAACAGAAACAAAATAAGCCACAGTCCTGCCCGCAGGTCGTCATCTATGTACACCGCAACTCAAAAAACCTGCAAAAGCGCCGCAACTACTCTAGTATTTTCACCATATCACATATCATCAGGGTTACCTACAATGCATAAACTAAATGAGATTTATAAATCTCAGTAAGCAGAAATTACGCATGATGTGAAGTTTCACTCAAAAATCCTTCACATGCACAATGCACTCTCATTTGAAAACATCAATTTATTTCTGAAATACTTATTAAGGGCCCCCGACACACTGTTATGCACCGGCACGAGCACACAGCTCCAATAAATGTATATATAATTCAGTGGCCACTATAAGTATGACCCGACGTGAGGACCACCCTCCTGTGGCCCAACAAGGGTCTCCCCATCGCGCCCCTTATGTCCACCAGGAAGTATCCCTCCCCGTCAAATCACACGGCGAAGATCATCCCCCAACGGCCTAGCGAGGTCCATCACCAAACTTGACCCCCCATCCGTTCAAAGGTCCCCTCTATAACATAAACACACCATAGATATAGACGTTGGCCCACGCTAGGTAGCCTACGCTAGGTTTCCCTAGGTCGCTCCTTCTCAGGTCGCCCCTTCCGCCCTCGATGCATAATCAGCGGCCAATCACACCAAGTTTGAAAACTTTCACATGTTAATGTATGATATGCATGATGCTCGTGCAATCAATGACACTTAACAAAATTCACAGATTATTGAACTCACAGGTTCAACTTGTATCAATTATGAACCTCGCTGACTCCTTCAACATCACATATAGAGCTTACTGGCTTATTCCAATCGCATAGAGCTCACAAGCTCATTCAACCTCACATATAGAGATCACAGGCTCATTCCACATCAAATATATAGCTCGCAACCACATTTCATATAACACAAGATATAAATCACATATTACAGTCCACTCAAATCCACATATTATCACTCAAACATAAATAATTCATAAAATAATATGTTTATGCATCGTAGTTGCAAATGAATTTCTACTTACCTCAAATCTGCAAACACGTCGATAATTTAAACTCCTAAAGTACCCTAACGTCTTCTCGTACCATATCTAACAACAATCAATTACAAATATTATTCAAAACTACTAAATAATTTACTAAGAACATTACTTCAATTTATTAATTAACAAATTATTACTACTCAATCCTTTCACTAATTAATAGAAATAATTCTAAATTTAAGAATACAAAATTACCTGAGTTAGCACCGATAATATTCGAATCTCTCTCTTTTCTTTCAGACTTCTCTCTCTGTCGCAACCTCTCTATCTCTCGCCTTCTCGGATGAAAAAGTGATTTGAGTGGAGTTGGGGTTTATCACCCAACTCCACCGCCTAACTCTCATTAATCAAAACTAATGAAAATCACATATATACTAATATATATATATATATATATATGTATATCAGATAACCTGGTTATTGTCACCGCCTCAAAAACCTTTCTTAACCTGAAAGGTTTCTTTTTCTTTTCTTTTTTAATCTACTACTAGTATTGAAATAATGTATTAAAATAATATTATTATTATATTTAATTATCACTTAGTATATAGGTACACACACGTACAAACTATACACACGCACATAAATAAATAAATAATTATATATATATATGTGTAAAATCCAATTACTCATTTACCATTTTTATTTCTATTTAAATACTATAATTAATCCTCAGATAATTTACAATTAATCTACACCACTAATACCCAAATAATTTGTACAACACATTTATATCATACAAGGGTCTCAAATAAATTAAATTAAAATTTTCTCATTAATACTCATATAAGGCATATATCAATTCAATAAATAATTTAACATTTACAAGTAAAATAATTAACATAACATCACAAATAACATATGAGTAATATAAAAATGAACTCAAATAGTAAATAGCATGATAATAATTAAAGTTCACACCCTTCAATACTTTTGTCTCAATAATTAATCTAATAAATAAACATATTTGCATAAATAACATAAAGGAACTAGTGTAGCGATTTCATTTCTAATATTTTGTAAATCAATAATTATTTCAATAAAATCTAAATAAATAATTATACTTGACTTCTTCATTACTAGACATGTAGAAGCATACAAATAATTCAAAATTTAAAACAAGATAGATAACACAAAATTACAAATAACACATGAATAATATAAAATGCCCTCAAATAATAAATAGCATAATAATAATTAAAGTGCACCTGACGCATGAAATATTTTCAAGTAATTATAAATTAACACATAAATAATTTAAATGCACACAAAGCGTGAAATAATGACCAATGAGTAGTGAGAAGTTCAGGTATCACATGGAGTATTAATGTTTCTTTGCAGTAGACTAGGCGAACCTAATTCTTTTGTAAAATCAAAGTTAATTAATTTTATATGCCATCACTTGAGATAATTAAATATAATTTTAATTAGGCATAATTTATTATCATATTAACAGGGAATATATATTAATTTACAATCTCACATAAATTTTTGCCAAATAAAATTTATAATTTAAAAAATATAAACACAAGAGCTATTAAGAAGTTCATCCACAATAATTGAAGGTTTGACTCTATAAATTCAAGAGCAAGTATTGTGTAGAATATTCTTACAGTATAATTTTTTAAAAAAATTAATTATAAAAAAGAAAGAAACCTAGTTACCACAAGAAATGTGTGCAATATATTTTTCATCTATTCTAATATAATTTTTCAAACAGGTGCGAAAAATCAAATTTTCCACCAAAATTTTGTCTTTTATGCCCTAGGGTGCCTCCATGCAAGCCAAAATTGGTGAGAGCTAATCTTATAAACATATGGGACCAAATATGTAAGCCTCAAAGGTGGAGTAAGTCCTCCCTAAGTTCACTAATATTTTGCACACTTTATAAAATTCCTACTTAACTTTATTGTCATGATATTCACACATTAACATCAAATATTATTATTTTTCGCTCAATTCAACTACTTTCATTAAATAAAAATTCCTACTTAAATTTATAGGGATGACAATATTGCCCAACCCCAAAAGTTTTGGGTCAAGTTAGACCCGTCCCGAATTGAAAACGAGACTGGTCAGACTCTCCCCATTTAAAATTAGATTGGGTTTGAGTTTTATATTAGTCTTGTGGATGCCTAACCCGACCCATAGAGTATTATATATAATTAGACTCTTCAAAATCTGACTTTCCATTTTCTAAAATGTGACTATATCATATTTATAAATTTCTTATTTTAATTTCAAAAATCAAAATCTACCAAAAAAATCAATATAAAAAATATTTTCCGCACCAAGTATAAATTTAGTGTATTCATATTATATTGGTATCTAATTGATTTTATGTAAAATTTATCAAATATTCTTAATTTATGTATTAAATTGTCTATTTTAACATGTGATGGAATGATGGTGATATTTACATTATAATATTATCATATGCTTAAAATAGTGAAATAAAAAAACTTATATAAAAGTATTTGAACAGGTTCTAGGACCCATGCGAGTCATGGGGCGAATCTGGATCTATATATGTGAGAACGGGACACGCCTGAGTATTCAACTACTCGGCCCAATTTGATCCAATGTCATTTCCATAAGTTTATCCTCACAATATTTACATAAAATATAATTATTTTTCACTCAATGCAACTAATTTCATTACTATAATAATATAACTTTACACATCATCCTTTATACTCTACTCATTCTACATTTTTCATAAAAAGTGTGCAAAGTCAAAAAAAAAAATCTTGGGGGGTGGTGGGGTGGGGGGGTGCAGATGGAGTATTTAACATCTTTGGACTAACACTGCAAGTGTATATTTAACAAAAAAAATTGATGGTGAGACCAATATTGCAAATAAAAACTCGTAATTAAGGAACCAAAATCTAAAACAGGTGGGATGATATCCAAAATAGTTGATGCCTTCGTGTGGAACCAAAAGTACAAAAAAAAAAAAAAAAACTCCTATATTTGATGACATGAAGGCTAAAACTATCAACGCTGCCATATTTTACTGGGTTATACTGCACGAAACCCCCTCGTGATTCTAAAAGTGCTGCACGAAACATAAATTCTACAGAAAAACTTGCATAAGCACATAGTTTATGATCATGATCTAGCGCTCCTTTCTTCCTTTGCTTCAAGGGCGTCCACCTCCTCATTTGATAAGAGATCAACTATAGGTTCATATACATCCCACTCTTTCCTCTTCCTGAAATAATATCATGATTTTCAACTATGGGTTAACTTTGATCAATTTATGTTTCTTACATACTAGAAGGATGGCCAATAATATTTCAAGCATCTAAATCATTTTCACTGGAACCATCTTTACAGCGTACAATCCTTAATATCGAGCATATTCAACGAAGAAGCACAATGTTAGTGCTTACCGGATTACACTGGACTTGCTACCAAATAACTTGAATAAATCCACAGCATTCCCACTGGTCTTGCTGAGATAGGTGAGGATAAACAAAAGCAAAAGGATGTCGTTATTAAAATTAATTTATAATAAAAAAATTCATTGTTTTGCATGACGTCTAACAAGGGACGGACCTGGCTTGGCTATGTTCAAACCCTCTGCGTCCTTTCTTGTTTATTCTGCTTTCACGGATTGAAGTCACATTTTGTACAGCAATCTGAAGCATGAGCAAATATAAATTGTAAATAGGTATGAGCTGATAACAAAGTCGGTAACATAAGGTACAGATATATATGTAAATATAAATCCCATAGATTTTGACTCACCTCGTAAAGTTGTTCTCGGATTGCAATGGCAATGGCAGGCTGTAAAGTTAATGTTGGGTTAATATGCATTAAATCAAAGTGCTTATAAGTCAAAATGCAAGGACAAACAAGCAGTCACAGGAAGAAACATTATTATTAGAAGAAAACAAAGACGCAGCAGGTCCGATAAAAGAAAATGCCTCTGTATACAGAATACAAGAATGTATTGGTGGTCTTAAGAACCATAGAAACATAGATTCATCATACCTGACAAAATAATTAAGAAGAAAAAGTCATACATATAAACAAAAACAATAATAAGAAGCATTCGCCAATACATTGATTAAACATTATCTATAAAACAGTGCTATTAATTCAGGGGCAACACTTGAAAGGTGCAGAATTACTAATCAAGAGAGGAGCAAGAGATAGAGGTGGCGTTATTTTGATTGACGATTTCCAGTAGTGTACTGGTTACCAAACTAAAATGTTACGAGAAATAATATAGAGGTCCTACAGGGAATTCCTAATGTTCCCAATATTAACCAAAGCTTTAAATTCTTTAATGATACTCGCAAGCATTGGGAATAGTGGCTACAACTTGCATCTAATAAGGCCTTATGCAACTAACATTTTTGCCATTTATACATTTACACTTTTTAGGTTGGTTCCTCAAGAAACATAATTCAAGAAAAGACAAGATGGAAGGATATAAGATCAGTTATGACTTATGTGTACAACAACTAAATCCTCCTTCAATCAGACCGAAGAAACATAATTGATATAAAGGAGAAAAGGCCAAGTTAGATTACTCACTGGAGCAGGTAATTTACTTTAAAACATAGCTACCGTGTACTGCAGACTTTAATCTAAACCATATATTGACGTCAGAATAAGACTACAAAGTGCAACAAGATTTTCTTTTTGTTATCAGATGCTGGTCAATAAAATAAAGCTATATTTACTAATAGAGGTAAGTCCAAAGTGCTTACTCCAACTTCAGGATCTTCAATGCCCATATCTTTGCAAAAGATCTTTGCAAATTCCTCAGGATCACTCTCAAAGTTGTTTAAATCCTGAAAGTTTTAAATTTGTATTCATATCAATGATTAAAGCAGCAAATGAAAAACAAAGCATTGTTTCACACGAAGCTTATAATTTTTCTATCAAAAGATTTAAAGAGAGAAATACAGATCTTGGTTGTTCTTACCCATAAAAAATGGTCTTTAATAAGAGTATGGTTAACACGAAGATCAAGCTGGGTCAACACAAAAAAGAGAAAAACAAAAATCACAACCAGTAATTCTTTTTTTCGCTACTAAATATAAAATTAAATATATATTGACATGTATAAATTGTTACATTACTGAGGAAGGAAACGATTGGAATCACAGATCAACAACACCATACCTTGATGGGAACAATCTTCTCACCAGTATACATATCTTGCCCTTCATACGACCTAAATTCAGTTAGCTGTGTCTACAATAATACGCATTGAACCAACAGTCAGAAAACAATGCAATGAAGAGTACATCAGCGATGAAATATACCTTAAACAATTAACCAAGAAAATGTATAAACAGTCATACAATTGAGTGTAAGTATCATAGGAATTGGAGAAACACATTACTTGGATGGATTGAGCAAT
This sequence comes from Prunella vulgaris, assembly GCA_026898435.1. Lineage (NCBI taxonomy): Eukaryota > Viridiplantae > Streptophyta > Magnoliopsida > Lamiales > Lamiaceae > Prunella > Prunella vulgaris. Next base: position 67,028 of record JAPKLY010000862.1, on the reverse strand, counting down.
CTGCGTGACAAAAGCAGGAGGAAGCTTCAAATCTTTCACTGTTCTTTTTGCAAATACCACCACTTCAGAATCAGGATCTTCACATCATCAACAGAAAATGGGATATCCAAACGCTTATTATCGGAGAGTATTAATTCTAATTGGGGCATACTAAACTACGAATACCAAAAGCGTAACCTAATATGAAAAGTGATTCGGTCATTGGATTGCTCATTAGTACATAACTGAGATCCTCATTTCTATATTATCAACATGTGTTAAACAAAGTTCAAAAGTTTATGCAATTAAATCTGCAGTCCTTATTGAGATATATGATTCAGAGTGATGGAGTAACCTATCAAACTGCAATTATTGTACATGAAGAATGACACAAGAATGCGAAAAAGAAATATGAAAATTACCAGATGGATTCCAAATGAGAGAATCTCTAAATCTTTGCCCATCAATGTCAATGTCCAGGTGTATCGGAACTAGGTTTTCCGCAGTCGGACTGCCATTAGAAATCATAAATTCATCAGACCTAAATTAATCTGTCTTAAGAAAGTGAGAGAGAGAGAGAGTAAATTACATCTGGAATTTGACGGGGTTTTTGGCAGTGCCCCATGGCGATTGAGATTTCATGCTTCCACCTCTAACAATGCTCCACGAGTTTAACCTTCCACAACAAATTATCAGGGACAAAATTCTTCTCTTCCTTCACAGGGAAAACTGTTCACCAATCATAATTTCGTATTCTAATGATCTAATCTCTTATTAAGCGGTTTATGCAGGCAACACTCACTACACCGACCGAACAGTCAATTAACAATTTTCTGTGCTTACGATATTAAGGTTAATTTATTTAAATATAGACTTTTTCAACATAAATTACTATTAAATCAGGGAGAAAAAGTAGAGCTTTATAAAAATGAAACCAGTCGGCATTGGAAAGTTCGACTGGTGAGATGACATACTTTGGGTGCGTTTACTTTGCCATATAAAGATACATATGTTAAATAACATAGCTTTATAATATGTTTACTTGATAATTAATTTTTTAGTGTTATCACCCTGACTTGGGACAAAGGTCTACTAACAACTCAATTTTATCCCAGCTCCTTCCTCAGGTTTAAAATAACATGAGTACTGTTCATTTGGTGATCTCCCAATTCTACCACCAAAACAAAGAAAATTACCAATTTCTTCTTGCCCTAATTCATTATTATCTTCCCAATATTTCACACGCCTCAATCACATAGCACGCACACACTCCTCAATCATCGATCTTCACAGAGCATGTCGACAACAACGACACAGTGCGCGCAAAGGGAGACACTGACTTACACGTAACTTGCGAACACAGTGCGCAAAGGTGATTGAGGCATTTCATCAAACACTAGGTATGCACATTCCATATAACACTTCATTACAACTTTATAACACACTCAAATCAATATGAGCATTCAAAACATGAGGTTGCTAAAATACTATCAACCAATTTACAAGCTCAAAACAATAACCTAAAAAAAGTCAGTCGATAAATCGTTCAAAAAAAAAAAAGCAATCGAAGTAATTAAAACCAAAATTCACGTACTTGGTCAATATGGACGTGAGAAATCGATTCAATTAGCGTGGATTTTGTCGGATTTGGTAAGGTATTCCGACACCGTTGTTCTATGCGTCTGCTACGAGTGATGCGGGAGTATGATGATGAACCGTTTCGTGCAAGTCTGGATGCTAATGATTTCGTTCACATACCAATTCTTCCACGAATGTACCAACAAGATTACTCTTGAAATCTTCTTTTGGAAGGAAGGTGAGAAAAGAACCTAGATTTGTATTCTCATTTGGAAGAAAAGTTGTGCAGAATAGAATGGAAATTCATAAATTTTATTATTATAGTTATTAAATTATTATTATTATTATAAGTTAGTTAACATAAAAATTTATATAAAAATTTCTACAATAAAAATTTTCAAAAATAAACTAAAGAAATATTAAAACACGTGCGCCCAGGTAATTAACGCATGGAGTAGCATATGCGCCCAACCCTTAGGGTATGTTTGTTTTGGGACTAGCACGGATGGACGTAGGACTTTGCGATCACGTCTCTACACGAGTTTGGGATGTAACATCCGGATTTCACATCCCAAACTCAATCCACACCTAAAAATACCTATTAAACCTATTATTACTCTTTCCAACGCAACACTCATAAAATACCTATTATTATACCTATAAAATCAATCATTATCACACTTTGATTTGACATAAAGTAACATCCTACCCTACTAAAATCCCAAAACAAACACACACTTTTATTATTCATCAAGGTTTTCACATCTCAGAATTTTAAAGTCATGACTTCCCACGACCCCCTTAATCCCAAAATAAACGTACCCTAATATGGAATTAACATATTCCCTCTCACACGTACACCTGGAGTTAAAGTTCATGCAATGCAAAAAGTTGGGTTTTTTTTATAAATATTGTATTTTTTATTATTGGTTTTGAAAATACTGTGATTTGGACGGGGTTTACGTTTTTAAGAAAAAACGTGAACGGGAAGCACTTTTTAGCAGGAAACGTGACCTGCGTTCACATTTTATGCTTGTCAAGTCAGCTCCGTCTTCTGTTAAAAATGGGCGTTAGATGACGTCTTAAAACGTGAATCACATTCACGTTTTACCCCAATATTGCATGTTGTATATACGTGGCTAGCCACTATATAAGACTGTATACGCTGTTAAAAAAAAAAGTTGCATGAACCACGTGAAGTGACAGATTTGTTTTTTCATAAAAACAAAAAAAAGGTTGTATACTCCCACGTGAATTGACAGATTTGACAGAACATTGACTCCTTAAAATATGTGTGTGTTTTGTACATTAATGGCATGCTTTATTGATTTGAAAAATAAACTACTGCATGCCTATTTGTAGTGATTAGAATATATAGAATAAATGTCCCCTATTCTTAATACACTAACACAAGACAATATATATACTCCCTACTCTTAACACATTAGAAAATTTAAAATATAAAATGTGCATGCATTTTTTTAAAACGAATAATACTTAAAAAAAGTACATCATGTGCATGTATTAATAATATATTTAATATAAAATATGCATGCATCCACTTTGTTTAATATATATTTTATTTAATAATAGTTTAATTAGTATTTAACCAAATGTGCAAATATTTATATTTATATATTTTTAATATATTTTTATTTAATAAATTTAGGATTAATTTAAATAATTTATTTAATTTTATTAAATTGATTTTGACACAAAGAATAAATATTTTTTTTTATTATTATTAATCTAAAGATATTGTACTTAGTTTTATCAAATATTGTCTATATGATTTTTTTTGTATGAATTTATACACTTATGCTATTTAGATACTCTATATGAATTTCACTACCAAAAATATTAACTTGTAGTTACTTTTATAATAATAATACACACATATTTTTTTAAATTAAATATAAAAAATAAAATAAGTTGCAGTTTAATGAATATATGTCTCTTTTGAAATTTGTGCACAAAGTGTAATATTTTTATTTAGTACTATAATATTTATCAATAGTAATTATTTAAAAAATAAGAATGCATGTAAATTTTAAAGTTATACTTAATCAAAGAAAATAATTAAAAAAACAATCTATTAAGTACATTATTTTTTTTCACATCATCATTTTAAATGCCTATGATGAGTTCCGGTGCCACATTTTGTTGGATGTTTCTCTCTAGCACCGAGACCAAGCCGTTCATTTTGATCTTGATTTTCCGGTACTTGATCACTTGGATCGGCGTATGCAGACATGCTTGGAAAAGGTATAGGCGTACTTTGAAAATTTGGACGCCCAAAAGTTGTTTGAGCGTACATTCCAAGAGGTTGGTTCAATAATTCAATAAAAGAAGCATTTTGCCACGATGTGAAAATATCTGTCACATATTTAGTAAATTTAAGTCAATAATAAATTAATAACAGTAAACTTTATAAGTTGGTAAATTACATACCATTTTCAGCATTAGGTGTGTACATATTTCCCCCAGATTGAGATGCAAAATAATTTCCTTCTTGACCTTCCAAGGTAAATGCATCTATATTTATTACAATAAAATATAATTAAAGAATATAAAATTATTAATTGTATTTTTCGTGTAATTAATATTCTTATTTGCATACTATTTTGCTGAAAATATGGTTGTGACGAAGAAGTCCCATATAGTGTTGCACCAACACCTTGACCGGGGCACATTGATGTAGAAGCGTCTGTCACAAGTAGAAATTATTATTATTAAAAAATAATTAAAAATATAAGCTCATTAATTTTATTAGTGTAATTTCATACCAATTTGTACATGAGGCGCTTGTGTGAAAGTTCCAAATGTCTCATGTTGGTGGATCTTCAAGATATGGAGGTGTTTGTAGTATGGGATCCAGTTCATTGATGAGCTGGTCAGAGATTGTGATATAATCTTCCATTGATGCTCTATCATCAAGTGTAACTTGACGTCTACTGATTTTAAAGCGTGAGAACAATCTGACCTGAAAAGAAAAAAAAATTATACATATTCTTTTTAACTTTATATTATCACAAAATATATAATTTAAATTCATAAATATATAATTTACCAAAACATCTCTTGTAGATATTTTTGGTGAGCCCCGAACCTCTCCTTCATAAGAATCGAGTGAGATTAAACGCTGTGTGATCCGAGAGTACCACGACATATAATTGTTGGTCACAGAACGAGATCCTCTTATTCTCTGTGTACCCGCAAATGGTTGTCGTAGCCTCCAATAGTCATTCCAATCGGCATATTGTCTCACCCAATCAAATCCAGGTTTTCCTCTGCAGTCATGTTCATGGAGAGCCTAATGTCTTTCATCCACATCAGATGGAACATTCTGAACTCTCCCAAATTGTCTGAGGACCCTATTGGGATGATGAATCTCCACTATCCAAATAATGATTAGTGGACATTCGGACATCCAAATCTCTGTCAAACATCTAGCTCCTAGAGATGCTATATCCGGCGATTCCATGTCATAGGGCTGCCAAATAAACTGCAAGGACATAAATATATTAATAATTCAAAACAGAAATATGTTATATTTTTATGGATGAATATGATTATGATAATAACTTACGTGTTGATTAAGTAAACGATCAAATATGTCTCGATATACCCGAATGCTATTGCTAGCAGTTCGAGTAAAATCTTTGTAGTGAATCCACCTACAATTGGTACAAATAACATGATAAGTGTAACTAATTTTGAGTTCTTAAGTAATTCATAAGCACACATACCTCGCTCCAAAAGGAGCAAAACCCAAGTCACGGCCGTCTACACCCATCAGAGGCTCAACGTTGATAACTTCTCCGACGTTGAAGGGTTGTATAACCTTTATTCTCGACCATGCCCAAATCTGTAATGACAATACAATTTGAGTCAACCTACTATAATAAGAATATATATTTATAATGACAATTAATATAAATATTAGTATGACCTGTAAAAGGGTTAACGGTCCTACAATAGTTTTTATCTTATAATGGGCCACCGAACAGAGATTGTGATATAAATCGGCCAAAACCGCACTCCCCCAACTATACTCTTCAACTCTATTAATGTCCTCAAAAAAATATAAATATACCAACGGGACAGAACAATTGGAGCTGTCGGGCATCATCAAACACCCCAAAAGTAAGAGTGCACATCCCCGTGCATATTGATCAACCACCATTTGTGGTGTATCGTAGTCAATAACAGCAAGATGCTGGATGAGGTTTGCCAATGCAGGTAACAGAATCGCTGACTTATTTCTAAAATCATGGTCAGCTGGAGAGATGCCTAACCACGTCTCGCAATACCAACGCCATTCAGACACCCTGTGAGGTATCTCGCGACATAAAACTGGACGTCCTTCTATCGGTAATCCCCATATAATGGCAACATCTTGTAATGTGACTGTGGCCTCTCCAATGGGAAAATGGAAAGAATGCGTCTCTGGGCGCCATCTCTCCACCAGTGATGTGATAAGGTGATGATCAATGTTAAACCATCCACATCGAGCAGCACCATACAAACCCATCTGTTGCAATCTATCTAACACACGGGGTGCAGTGCAATCTGGTCCTCGTTTGGACCATCAACATCAAATGTCCAAAAAAGATTGTTGGACCCTTTATAAATTGGCAACAAAGTCTCAGAATGACCCCTACTAATATATTGCAAACAAGATCGATGCGTCGATTGCATCATTAGCACAGATTCATCAGTGGGTCCAAAGAACTGTCTCTCTCTGTGTTAGTTGTGCCATCCTGCAAATATATAAACAAATATGTTAACAATATTTAACAAGTATATAACTAACATATTAGAACGTGATGCAATATAAAATATTAACATGTAAATAGTATATAAATTGTGAGGGGAGTGGAGTGAAAATTTTGTTTGTTGGGTGGTGCATTTAAGAACCGTTGCAATCAATGTGGAAACAAAAAAGACATCGTTATCAATGTGAAAATTGAATCAAAGGCAGTGTAAGATTCAGAAAGGCAGCGAGTCATGTGGGTGTGTTGGTCAAGTGGCTGCAAAAAAACAAGGTGGGGACTGGGGAGGAATCCAATGGAATGAGCGTAATAGTAACGTTAACACTGATAGACTATATAAACTATTTATAGGATTTAGTATTAAATTTTTAAAAAAAAATCAGATTTAAAATTTTGAATTAGCGCAAAATTTAAAATTTTAAAATTTAAATTCATTTTAAAATTCAAAACGAATATACTCTTATAATTAAGTGTATATATATTTTGTTGTGATTTTAAAATCTGTGGGGAGCATATATATTTTGTTTTAAGTGTATTAAAAATGGGGGACATTCATTGCAACCCAACATGCACGAATTTTTATGGGGTCAAATTCAATTAAAACATAATAGTACAAAAAAACACATTTAATGAGACAAGTCACTTCACATTGGAGTAATACATACGTTATATAGTCATATATATATATATATATATAATTAAAACAGGAGTGTGAGGATGTTGGGGTAAAACGTGAATTGCATTCACGTTTTTCGACGTCATTAAACAGCCATCCCACATACATAACGGAGTTGACTTTTCCAGGATAAAACGTGAACCCCAGTCACGTTTTTGCTTAAAAACATAAACCACTTGAAAATTACCGTATTTTCATAACTATTAATAGAATATACAATATTTAAAAAAAACCCAAAAAGTTGTAAGCAGTTGATTTATTTTTTATTTTTTAATTATTGTGAATTTAAATAAATAATTAAATAACATTATGTAATAAAAAAAATTTCTCAATTTATGTTATTATATGGACAAATATATATTATTATAAGGGAAAATATATGCTACTTTCCGGATTAAATATTGTTATTTTATGTATAATTATTTATTTGTATAAAATATATATTTTTTTAATAGAATATAAGATAAATTTGTATTAGTTTTTTCATAAATATTTATTTATTTTTATAAAAAAAATTATTTTTTTATTTAATAACATATATAAAATAGTAAAAAATATGTATTACATGAATAAATATATCTAAATTTAAAGGGATGGTGATTAAATTAAAAACACATATATATTTATTCTTATAAAAATACATTTTGTTCTTAAAGTAACACGCATTTTTCTATATAGTAACACACATTTGCCCAATAGTAACACAAACTGGAGGACATATATGAGTTACTATTAGGGCAAATGTGTGTTACTCATTTATTTTTATAGAATAAATAATTTTTCACATAATGCAAGAGCAAAATGTGTGTTACTATAAAAACAAATATTAATTATTCACAAATATTTATTATTTTTATAGAAATAATTATTTTTTTCATATAATAATATGTATATTACATGAAATAATATACCTGGTTTTAAAAGGATGATGAATAAATTAAGAAACACATATTTATTCTCATAAAAATATATTTTGCTCATAGAGTAACACACATTTGCTCATACAGTAACACAAATTGGGAGACTAGTGTGTGTTACTATTAGAGCAAATGTGTGTTACTTTCTTATAAAATATTGTTATTTTATATATATTCATTTATTTTTATACAATAAATAATTTTTCACACAATGCAAGAGCAAAATGTGTGTTACTATAAGAACACATATTAATTATTCACAAATATTTATTTATTTTTATATAAATAATTATTTTTTCATATAATAACATATGTATTACATGAAATAATGTACCTACATTTAAATGGATGATAAATAAATTATGAAACACATATTTATTCTCATAAAATATATTTTGTCCATATAGTAACACACATTTGTCCATATTGTAACATAAATTAGGAGACAAATGTATGTTACTATTAGAGCAAATATGTGTTACTGTAAAATTAAATATGTGTTACTATATATATAAATATTTATGTATAATATAATATTAAATGTATATTTTTTAATTAATATAACAACTAAAAAAATTAAAATAAACTATAACATGGGACGAGAAAGGTAAGGTTTGTATGGAAGGTATGTGTGTAGGGAGGGGGTGCGAGGGTATGTGTGAGGGAGTTAGCGTGCATGGAATGCGAGTAGCCGCGCGTGGGATTGATTTTGTTTTATATTTATTTTGGGTAATTTCTACGGTAGAAATTTCTATCCAAGTGTTCCTCTTTAAGTAAACGTGATACTAAGATTTTAATTTTTTTATTGTCTAATGATATAAATAAGTATTATCTAAATTTATTTTGATATTTTTATTAAAATAATATTATTTACATTATTCTAACATCAAAGTAAATGGAGCCTAAGCGGTTTATTCAGGCGACACACTCTACACTAGAGATATTAAACGGGCTGGCCCTAACCCTACATGGTCAGCCCTACAGGGCTGCGGGCCTAAACGGACCTGGGCCTTAGCGGTTCGTTCTTAACGGACCACTAATACTTGGGACCTAACCCTAATCCTAGCAGTCCGCGGGCTAAACGGGCCACTAACGGGCTCGGGGTAAAAAAAATTTTAAAAAATTAAAATTTAATATAAAATACAACTAATAATTTAATAACTAAAATAATTCATAAAGTTCACACATCAACAATATAAAGTTCGCTCACTAACAATATAATCCATAAAGTTCACACACAATTGAGACAATAGGCGAATAAGGAGGCTCTTTGGGAGTTGGGAATGGCAACAGAGGGTGTGCGAAATAAACCCTAATTGAAAAACATGAAAACTTAATTTAATTGATATCTTAGTTATATACTATTTTCTATTTTTAATTCTTAATTAATAATAAATTAGTAAATTAATAATTAACTAAAGTAATAACTAATAGGTTAATTAACAAACCTTCAAACTATAAGTATAAAGTATTAATGACTTAATGTATATAAATTTATAAATATTATATATAATTAATTTAAAAAAAAAAAACGAACTACCGGGTCAGCCCGAAAAATCGGCGGGCTAACCGGTCCGGGCCAAAAAGGCCCGATTTTATGTTCGGACCTAACCCTGTAAATTACAGGGCTAAACGGGCCGGCCCGCCAGCCAGCGGCCCATTTAACATATCTACTCTACACCGAAGCCACCAACCGAAACATGAACGAACGGTTAAAATGTTCAATTTTCTGTGCTTATGATATTAAGGTTAATACCGTCAAAGAAAAAAGAGATATTAAGGTTAATTTATTTAAGTATAGACATTTTCAACATAAATTATTATTAAATTAGAGGGAAAAGAAAGAGTTTTATTGGAAAGTCCGACTAGTGCATACTTTGGGTTGATCAGGTCAACTTGGTACCTGCAATTTTCACATGATACTTTCAATTTTCATTATTTTTTGTTTTTTTTATTTAAACGTAGGAATTGAAAGATTGGCCTAATCAATAGAGTTTATTTTTTTTTTCGTATACTTCTTAGCGTTGCCAAATGGGTTGATTGTTAAAATTTGAAAGAGAAAGAAAATGTTATTTGAAATGTGATTGTTAAATTTTTTAATAAAATAAATATTACTCTATTTAAATTTAAATATTATTTTATGAATAAGAAAATATTCATAAGTAGTCACGCTAAATTAAGATTTAAATTATATTAAATTTTGTTTCATGTGTAATTTTTTATTTAATTTCTGAATTGATCAATTCAAACCGAAAGAACTAATTTTGGAATTGAATAGCTTAAAAGATTAAAATTAAAGTTAATAAAACTTAAAAAAATTATGCAAATT